>JAMPIV010018026.1:0-115366 GCA_024509875.1 Oreohelix idahoensis
ATTTCCAGCAGAAATTATTATCCGACCATGGTACCCAACTCATATCGGATACCATTTCTCAAGTAATGTCGACTCTGAAGATAGAGAGATCGCTGAGTAGTATTTATCATCCTATGTCCAATGGGATGGTGGAACGTTTGAATAGAACTCTGAAAAACCTACTAGGTAAGATAACAGAAGATCACTCCGTCAGATTGGGATAGGGTTTTACCCGCGGCTCTCTTTGCATATAGAGAGGTCGCCCACGAACATACAGGATTTTCTCCCTTTGAACTTGTCTTTGGCGCGAAACCGCGAGGTCCTATGTCCTTACTTCATGATCTTATAACTGCTGATAATATTGTCGATGACACAAAATCCTCTTATGAATATGTCATCGCACTTAGACACAAGATTATTGAAGCATGCAAATTGGCAACTGCTTCTTCTGAATTTGCGAAACAGAAGGCAAGGGAATTTGCCAATAAAAAGAGATGTTTGCGTCAACTTTGTCCAGGTGACAAAGCATTTGTCTTGCTACCTTGTAGGGAAAATAGACTTCTCATTTCTTGGAAAGGTCCGTACGATATAATATCAAAGTTTTCCGATGTTGACTATATCGTCGATATTGACGGGAAGCGTAAAACCTTCCACATCAACATGCTCACGGAATTCCATGAACGTCCTGATTATTTACAACCTGCTTTCCAGGCAACGGACGCTTTTCCAGTCCAACATGGACAGTACTCATCTCTGTCAGTAATACAGGATGAGGAAACGAGTTTCTCGGATGTAAATTTACCTTTTCCAATGATTCCTCTTCACTCTAATGAATCATGGAAAGATGTTGGAATTTCTCCAGAATTATCTCCAGGAGAGCAGAAACAAGTTTCTGCTATGTTAGAACAATTTCAGGATGTCCTTACTGACATTCCTGGTCAAACTGATGTCATTCAACATGACATTATTCTTACTGACCATAGTCCTATAAGAGTCAGACCGTATCCTATCCCGATACATTTTCAAGCACAGGTAGAGAAAGAGTTAGATGAGATGATAGAGTTAAAAATTATTGAACCATCCACATCAGCATATTCTTCGCCGATGGTTATAGTACGAAAAAAAGACAATAACATACGTCTTTGCGTGGATTATCGCAAATTGAATCAAGTGACTAAATTCGATGCTGAACCTATGCCTTTACTAGAAGAGCTACTTACGAGACTATCGAATTCTCACTTCTTTACTAAACTCGATTTGTCTAAGGGATATTGGCAAGTTCCACTATCCGAACACGCCAAACCGTTTACTGCTTTTTCGACGCCTAGGGGTCTATTCCAATGGAATTTCATGCCTTTCGGTCTTATGAACGCCCCTGCTACATTTGTACGCATGATGCGTCGAATCCTATCTCATCGCTCAGATGTCATTGCGTATCTTGATGACATCTGTCTTTTCAGTGATACTTGGAACGATCACTATAATGGTATAAATGAACTATTGTCTATCTTACGCGAGCATAACCTGACAGCGAAACCATCGAAAGCATGTATTGGTTTTAGCGAAATATCTTTCTTAGGACACCGTGTTGGTCATGGGTTCCTAAAAACAGAAGACCATAATACAAGTAAGATACTTAACATTTCTATTCCTAAGACTAAAAAAGCAAGTACGAAGTCTCTTAGGTCTAATACAATTTTATGGACGATTCATCCCGAATCTGTCCTCCATTATGTCACCTCTTTCTTCCTTGCTAAAGAAAGGGTCTCCTAATGTAGTCCATTGGACTCAAGAATGTCAATCCTCTTTGGATAAGGTTAAAACTATGTTTTCTACTTCACCTATCCTAGTATTGCCTTCTAAGGATAAGACATTTATTCTTCGTAGTGACGCTTCATCCACCGGGATTGGAGCTGCACTAATGCAAGAGTACTCTGGAACTCTGCATCCTGTGATGTATATTTCTCGGAAATTAAATGCCGCAGAGAAGAATTACTCGGTCCTAGACCGTGAATTATTGGCTATGGTTTGGTCAATCCTTAAACTGCAAAGATTTCTTCTGGGCGCGCATTTCATTGTGGAAACTGACCAGAAAGCTCTTACGGCTATTCAGAGTAAAAATCTGAAGAGCGCGAGATCAACGCGATACGCGATTGCTCTACAGCCATTTCATTTTTCGGTGCGAGCTATCCGTGGGTCAGAAAATGTGATGGCAGATATTTTGTCTAGATGCCCACGTGATTCATAACTGTTATACAACTTTGATACAGTTGTTTCTATGTTGAAATGTGTACACATATGTAATATATCATATATTGATTGTAACACTACTTAGCGGTTCATTGATATGTATTCACCGCTGATCTTTCAATGTTTTTCGTCTTTGATGATCATGATGTTAAGATATCTTAGATGGAATTTATGTATAAACTAATGTGGAAATTGTGTCATTGCTAATATTGTAGTATGCGTTGGTGACACCTCTCTGGAAATATTTATACTTAGAGAAGTACTTTCTCTAAGGTCATAAAACTTATGCTTATCATCTGCGCATTGTTATTGGTGCGTTGTGAGCCTATTGTATGTTGCTCCTAGATGTATTTCAAAAAAAAATGTACCATTTTTTTTTCCCGAGGGGTGTGGTAATCTGTTGCGTGCATATTTTGACGCACATTTTACAAAATCGATATGGCTATTTAATATGGGAAAAATATAGACATTCATTTATTTGTGTATGAAAATGCTGTTTATGGTAAAAGCGAGATAATCCATGTTTGATTCACACTTTTGATTATAGGAGTAATCGTTCTGGATATTGATCCAGCGCAAGGATATTGCGCTTGCGTTTGTACTTATTTTTTAGGGCCAGAAAATATATTAATTTGCTTATTGTGTTTATGGCCTGAATTCATATGTATTACATATTATTAGTACAAGTAGAATCAGTCCTATATTGTATATTTTGGATTGGTAGGAGGGACTAGATTCTTGTATTCCGGTCTAGCGGAAGTATGAGTTGTCTTGACAAGTCGTGATGAGTTCCGATGTACTGCTTACAAATGGCGGGGTACGTTTTTTCTAGAGCTGGTCCTTTCGTCAGAAAAAAAATGTCTTACTGAAGTGGTTTTTCTTCTGAAGGAGATGGTGTCTCTACGATAGTTTGTGTTAGAGACTCTCCTCATGTCAGTATATAGATGATTCGGACTCCAGGTAAACCCAGCTCCTATTTTTGATGATCTCTCGTCGGTTAGGCCTAGCTTGACTTTTGGTGCTTCGCTATGCTAGTGTCGTGTTTTGTATCGACGAAGATGACAGATTTTCCTACAGCGGTTATGGCTACGTGAATTAACCTGATCACCGTAGAGCTGTATGGAAACATTTATGAAATCCTTTATATACCCATTATAAATTAACTCTGGCTTATATTCTCCTTCCTATGAATGAGTGAACGACAACTCAGGGAGGCAGCCATGTTGGATTTCGGTCATCATATGTTTTGATCACTGCCAAGAGAACAGATTATTTATCTTATTATCGGACAGTGACAGGGAGATCTCAATCTTGCTAGAAACCCCCTTTCGTGGTTTCATAATATATACTACAAACTATGGACGTCAAGTAACTTTGGTTATTTATCGATCCGCCCTTCACTGACGCGTTTAGTCAGATAGGGGGATGTGGCCATAATGTATCATGACATTGAACTTTTGATGTACTGCCCATTATTTCTGAATGTGTCATGACTTCAGATCTGCTATGTATACCTACAAATTGATATGTCAACGAACCATGATGTACTCGTATGTCCCAGTGTGTACGTCTGAATAAATTGAGTAAACTAAGATTCCAGCAGTCTGCATTGGTGCCTTGTAGACACAAGTGTGAGTGGTTATATTGGTCAGCACACGAACAGTACACCATTCGCGGTAATCACACTCTACACTTCTACTTCATACATACACCATCCTGCGTCGGCTGAAGTGACCAAGTTTAGGGCCTGCTTCCCCTGGAGCCTTTGCCTTCCCTAACTCAGGACTAGGGTGAGTTACCCATTTACAGCTGGGTAGACTGGAGCATGCCTGATCTCAACAACACACCACTCTTCCTTACAGAGCAGACAGACTGATACTTTACAGTGTGTGTGTGAAACCAACTTTACAGAGTGGAAAGAACAAGATTTTACATCATGTTTCGCCTTACATATTATTCTAGCCAATCAAATCGGATTTAACGTGGTTGCCTCATTTCCTCTAAAGCAGTGTCCAAACACGCCATTATGAGCAAATATGATCCTGTGTTGTCAGACAACACCACTATAATATTTTGGCTATAATTTGTTAATTATTAGACTATTTGCTTAACACCTAACATATTCTTTGTCAGCAAGTCCTAAGGCACCCAAATATATAAGTTTAATGGAGCTAAGTGGCTGCGTTCAAAATATGTATTTTCTTCTACCACCCGTTCACTTCGATACGATGGGGTGTCTTCTGTACTGTCAGGCTAATGTCAGGATTTCAGACGTAAAACATTATTGTGTCATGTTTCCTAATAAGCATTAACCATGTTTTTTAAAACCTTACCTCGTATTGGTAGTGTTTTTTATTACTGTTTAGTTGAAAAAAAAAAAAAAAAAAAAAAAAAAAAAAAAAAAAAAAAAAAAAAAAAAAAAAAAAAAAAAAAAAAAAAAAAAAAAAAAAAAAAAAAAAAAAAAAAAAAATCAAGCCTGCATGCCTTTCGCGTGGGGTGGCATTAATTTCATATCGCGAGACGGTGGTAGTATTGCCTGCGTTCCTCCGTACATCTCTCTCTCTCTCTCTTCTAAGACCGTCTGTCTTTTCGTTTACGTAGTGCATAAAATGACATTAATGGAATATTAAATCTAGGTCATTACGCAGTGTGTCTATCACAAGGTTTTCTAAGAAACACAGTACCAGTTTTATTTTTAGAAACGCGTGTATTTGATGCAGTAGGCTTTACTAGTAAACGTGAAAGCGCTACACTTATGCAGACGAAGTAGAAAAAGGGGTTTTTCTTGTTTAACTAGCATGACGTTCTATAATACAGGCGTACGCTATTGTGACCGCACTGTTCTTTTACCATTCTTCTTTCCTTTTATTGAATTACTTCGTTAGGCTTTACATTTACTTTCTAATTTAGATATGTGGATTTAGAATGTTTCACGACATTGATGATGATGTTGATGATGATGATGATGTTGATGATGATGTTGATGTTGATGATCATTTTGATGATGATGTTGAGGATGAGAATACAATCATGTAGTACTGACAAATACATTGAGTAACTTGGTGTCACGAGGAGCGAATGAGTTTGAATTTCGACTTTCTATACCCATTGTCCACACCAGACACCGTCTTCATCAGTCGTGGGAAATTATTCAATTTTACAGGGAATGTTTACATAGCAATGAGACAGCACATCGACAGACCCTCGACGGACAATTGGAGGTGGCCGCCGCTGAGTCGCGGTTGTGTTTACCCAAGGCCAGTAATCTACAAGTATTATTTCGGCTTGTAACAGAACATAATGGTGTTCAGTCGGACTTCACGGAACAAGCGAAGTAATATTGGATTAACGGCGACACAGAGTCTGAGCGAAGATCAACATAAAGGAGTAAAGAATACGTCATTATAAAAAGACTATTAAATGCTGCACAGACATCAGACGGACGGGAGACGGATTGTCTAGGCTAAAGCAAAATAAGAAAGCGACCATAGCCAAACATTACCGAAACTTTACACAGTCATGGGGACTGGTTGTCTGCCTGGAGTAATCGTTGAACTAAACTTCCACGCAGGACATCTTAGAGAAGCGAAACAGAAATCGAAGCGGCCCACTTCGGACCCTATATACTACCCAACGAAATTCCGTCGCTCAGTAATGATCTAGAGAAATCATTCCGTCAACCTACTTGGTGTGTTCTATATTTCACGAGGAAGAAGTCAAGAGTCAGGACTTGTGCTAAGTGCATTTTTCTTTATATGGACACCAAGTGGTAGAGACAGGGACCATTTGAAGTAACTCAGCCTTCGTCTTACTAACCCTTTTGGCGTCAATCACGGGACAAGCTAAGGAGTTCAGGGGCCAACTATCATTGACAAAGAAGATACTGTACTGGACGACACGTATCTCACAGAGATGAATAACGGCAACCAAATCCTACCAATACTTCAAACGGGGGGTAAAATGGAATTTGCAGGCGGCGAAGGAGCTTTCTCTCATCAACCACCCACACAGAAAAGTAAGCAGACAATATCATCGAATAATGACTGCATTACTACGAGTTTTTTATACGTGAATTAATGATCTGAAATTGAGCAGTAGGCCTACAACAATTCCTTTGAGAAATCGTGATCCGAAGTTTCAGGGAGCAGACGGACGATCTTGTAAACCAATGCACTTCACGGGACGCGGGGTAATTCTGTGCAATAGAATTCCTAAAACCTAATGGTAATATTTTGTCGGTAAATTCACTCACTGACTGGTGTGTATTTCGACTTTCTGATACTGATTGTCGGCACAGACATCGTTTTCATCACGTTCGTGAAAAATTGACCAATCTTACAAGGAATGTCGACATAACAATAGCCAGCGCTCGGCGTGAGTCTTGTAAACGGAATAACATTCACCTGTAGAAAGTCATAAATGTCGCCCAACAAGTAATTTTACAATGAGTATTGTGGTCAGTCGTTCAGACAAAGTATATTGGATTAAAGGAGACTGAAAGTCTGAGCCAGGGACAACATGAAAGCAGTATGAATACGAAATTATAACGAGAAGAACAACACTGTACGTGCCCCAAAAGACGAACGCAGACAAGTTGTCTCGGATAAGCAAAATATGAGAGCGACCATAGCAAAATAATACAGGAAATTTTACACAGTTTGAGGACGGAATGTCTGACTTTAGGAAAACAAACGAAATTTCACATGACACAGGAAGCGAACCCGAAAAATCGCCCTAGGCGATCCAGACGATATATAACCCAACTATATTCATTGCTTGGCATTGGTAAGAGAAACCATTCCGCCAACCAAGACTTGGGGTTCTAGATTTCACGAGAAAGAATCAAGACATTGTGTCAGTGAAATTCGTATAGGGACACCAAGGTTAGTGTAATATATTTTGTACTTTATCATTATTATGTCTTAACTTCATTCAGATAATATATACATATTTTCCATAAATATAACACTGTAAATACCAGTCACGTTTATTATAATATTATATTTCACACTAATAAGTACAGGTTGCAATAAACGCCATGCAGAGAATTATTATATTTATAAGATTGCACAGTTTCCAGTAACTATAACGAAGTAAATACAAGACACTTTTATTTTGCCTTTACATTACGGTTAACCGTGCAGTCAACACCGCACAGCCCTTTCTTATAGTGATAAGATTTCACATACAAGACACTACAGGCGTAGCATAGTTTCCGGGATACTTACAAAGGGTTCATTATTTTATCCATCACAGTGGTAGAGACAGGGACCATTTGAGATACTCATCCTTAGTCTACTACGTGGTTGGCGTTAATCACAGGACAAGCTTTAGAGTAGGGCCGACCGAGATACTGCGACGACACGCATCTCACACGTAATTAACGGCAACAACCTACCAATACTCCACGGGGGTCAGAAAGGAATTTACCAGGCGGTGAAGGGTCTTTCTATCATCGACTACCCACCCAAAAAGAAAGCAGAAAATACCCAGAAGGATTGCTGCATTTCTAAATAGCTGTCCACGTGAAATTTAATGATCTGAAGTGGCAGTCGCCAACGGATGATTTTTACAACAAGTGCCTTTGAGAAATTTAATGATCTGAAGTGGCAGTCGCCAACGGATGATTTTTTACAACAAGTGCCTTTGAGAAACTATGATCAAAAGCTGCAAGAGCAGACGGGAGATTTTGTAACCCCAGTGCCTACCAAATTTATCGAGATCCTAAATTACATGCAGTAATGGACAGATTCTCCCTGTACAATTGATGCACCAACAAATACGAATATACAACATATTTCCATCATCGTCACCACATAAGCAAAATACCAAGACAACAAAAGGACATCTGCATAACAGACGAAGTCTCACCCGCCTAACATTGTGTTCAACCTCACCCATGAATAAGACACCTCGGACGCTCGGGACAATGTCAACACAGGCATTGTGAAAGACAAAAATACAAGCCGTGGACACCTGGCGAAATCGAGTGAACCGTCCAATGTTATTGTAGGCAGACAAAGACTTGTCCATTGTGTTCAAACAACCAGAGTTTATTGACAGTTAGCAAGAGACCAAGAAACACAAGATATCCTTTTTGTTAGTATTTAGGAGTTACTTAAATTCATCATCATCACATAGGGTAGACTTTAGATTCATTTGTGTATTTTGCATTAACTAATATCTTTCTTCACAGGGATAGTTAATGTTATTTCTAGTTGCATTTGTATCAGTGTAATTGAATGTTGTTATATTTCAGAACATTAATAAATGTTGTAGTTGTGTTTACCAACACACGTTATCACATATATAGAGAAGGAACGAAAGTGTGCGAAAGAGACATACTGTTCTTCTTCTCTTTCTCTTCTGTTCACTCAGTGTAATAGGGGAGTGGGGGCTCGTTAGTATATAGAGGGGGAGATAGAGTGGTAGGAGGTATATGTCACGAGATCCAGAATCACTGGGGCTATATGCTGGGAATTCATCCCAAAGTCTTATATTCACCTTCTCCACTCCTGCTGCTCATCTTCAACCGGGTGCCAGGCGAATCTGAGCCATTGACAAAGCCGGCACCTCACAGATAACTCTCTTTGGTTACCCTCACAGGGGTAACTTTGTGACATAATTGTGGGCTGCAGTCCGGAATATACCTTGGGACTTGCCCTAGACTAAAACATTAAATAATTCTTTTTTGCAAATTTTGTATAAACCTATTCACTGTCTTCTATACTGTTCCTTATTCTACTTAGGTAGAGGGAAAGAACACAGAATAGAGTATTAGATAACTAGATATTCATATTAGATATTAAGATTAGATATTCATAGTATATTAAGAAAGACATTGACACATGTTAGAAGATTACACCGTATTAATTTATATGCACTTTATTACTGCATCTGGTTACCAATATTGATTTGTTGTCATCATTATAAATTTACCTGGATTTTTGGTAGTACCACGTGGGACTCGATCAAAAGGCATTGTTGAAGTCGGACGCTTTGAACGAGCGACCCGACATTGTGTATTCCTTTTGTTCACAAGTGGACAATAGCGACTAAGCCACTGAGACGAAACATTTTAGTATTGTTTTCTTGGTAGGCAGGCAGTTGATGGTCAGAAATATTTGACTGGTATTCTTAGCAAGCCTTAGAATTGTATTGCCAAGGTTTTCTTTACTATTGTCATTTACCTGTACGGCTGTAAAGGTTATAGCGAAGCATACGGGAAATTTGTTTTGGTTCTCCCTTTGGCCAAGGGCACAAATTTTTTCTTCGCCCTATATTTTTTTTTCTCTCACATAATTTTGAGTAGCGATAGGCAGATTGAATTCTAGCTTGATCATGGCAGATTTGAGGCAAATTCGCGCTGCGATTATCCAGGAAGCAACTAGTTTAAAACTAGAAAAAGGAGAACTTATGGAATATGTGGAAAAAATGTTAACGGCGCACAAAGAAGAGAGAAAAGACAAACTTGCAGAGCAAGAGAGAAAAGATAAACTAGCAGCAGAAGTAGAGCAAAGAAGATTGACATTAGCAGCGGAGAAGGAGGAGAGAGAAGCCAAGAAATTAGAAGCTGAGAGAGAGAGAGAGGCCGAGTATAGGAGATTCAAGGCAGAGTTAGAGAGAAATAAGGCAGAGAGAGAGCACGAACTTCGGATGAAGAGGTTGCTTAAAGCATTTGAACTATCCACAAGAGTTGAACCAGAAATATGTATTTCGGCCCATGAAGTGGCAGACGAGCTATCATATCGCCTAGAGGACACACCATCTTCGCCTTGCATTACGACATATGCAAAGAAATCTGCAGGAGAAACTGATTACGAGAAGGGCGCAGTTGACCGGTATCAGGGGAAGAAAGACAACTTGCTTTGCAATCCACATAGACAGGAAACTCAACACAACTCCTTTTCTCAGAACCAGAGGCAAGGGGAAAAAATGGTGCCGGTATTGTCGCATGAAAAATCACTACACCAGTGAGTGCCGAAACCGCCCTCCTCTCCATCGCTTGGCGTATATAGAAACCCGAACAATGAAGGACAAAGAGTCCCGGAGAAAAGAGGGGGAAAAATCACACCCGGCGGTAGTTAATTCAATGGATTCCAGACACCGCTGCAGAGATAACGGAAAGTTATTAAAAGGCACAGAAGAACCCACTCTAATTGCGAGCGGTACCTTCGATGGATCTTGCAAGGGGACTTCGAATAAAACAATTTCACCTGGCATCACAGGGAAGAAGAAAACAGGCACTTGTCTCCTGACATCAGGAGAACAATTATTACCTTACTCCACCGGCCCTTCTACGTGGAAAGAAGCGACCGGACAGGAACGGGCATTCGCTATTATCCACGGAAATAGACAGTTGCACACATCGCCTAAGTCTGCCTTTACCCAAGACGAGGAAAAGTCAGATCCTACCACTTTTAAAACTTACGGAGAGAAATGTGTGCCTTTAGAAGGTATAACAACACATACGATTATCGGGACAGGGTGGACGACGGACACGGAGGCACCCCCCGACTCTCTTCAAAAGGAGGTAGAAGAGGATTATGAGGAGAAAAGTGTGGTAGAGCCGGCGGGGATACAGCAGCTCAACACCCATGGGACTCCGATTCTATATGTAGGCGAGACAAAAACTAAGCGGATAGAGAGAAGGAAAGACACCAGGCGACACAAGAGGAAACAGCTTGGTGTACGCGCTTTATGCAAGGCACAGCGCAGATGCGCGAAATTTACAACACACTGTACCCGATATAAATGGACAGATGGGTTGCACCGTATCTTGAATTATGACCATTCCACGGGCAAGATACACAAGATACGTAATAAGGACAAACAAGGGCCAACTTTGATCCGTCGTCGGATTCAAAGATTGGTTAGCAGAAGAAAGAAGTGGGGAAACATTTTTTATTTCGACAGAGCGAAGAAAGACACACTGAGAGTTAGTGTCAATAAGAATGGACCACTCAAAAGAAAGAAGAGGTTTAAACCTGGCAACGAATATTACAAGGACCCTAATGCAAAGGGGCGGAAAAGGAAAAGTGATATTGTAGGGACGGCGACTAGCGCCCGGATTCCCTCGGAACACAACGTTGTCAATAGAGAAAGAGCGGAAGAGGTATTCGATTCCAGGCTGGAATTCGATTCGAAAATCAGTTCAAGACTGGTTAGATCAGAACAATTGACTGATGGAACTGTGGAAATTCAGGTCACAGGTAACGGCGATCCTCCAATGATGGCGGCTATCGCCCGGACTCCCATTGAAGGCAGATATGTCAAGGGAGAACTACGAACGGCAGTTTTAAATGATCATACATACGAAGTCATTTTAGGCTACAAATATGTGAGTTTAGGAGACACTCGTCAATCAAGAGTCACAGCTGCAGTGCAGACAAGTGACCAAGCGAAGGAGAAGAGACAAGGAGACGAGGTTCACTTCCATCCGCAAGAGCTGAGACAAGCTCAAATGAACGATAAATCGGTAGAACCGTGTTTTAAGAAGAGACTGAAGGGAGACAATCCACCAGAACCAGGAGACTGCTTTAAACAGCAAGGACAACTCCTTAGGAAAGTAGAAAAGCGCGGATATGAGTATAAGCAACTGGTAGTACCAGCACGATATAGATTTTATATCTTAGGTATGGGACATGCTAGTGAATCTAGTGGTCAGGTCAGACAATACATCACTACGCAAAGAATCACCCACCATTATTATTGGCAGGGAATCGCAGGGGACATGGATCAATTTATCCGATCAGGTCCTGAATGCCAGAGAGGGGCATCAAATCATGGGAAAAGTGAGGAAGCCACTGTTAAGGGAAACAGACTACGTATGAAGAAGAGGAGGCGTCAACATGACGGAGAATATAATACGACTGGTCCTAAGTGTGAGCTAGAGATAGGCAAACAAGTTTTACTGTTTATGCATAGTAAACAGAACAGGTTACTGATTGGATGGCACGGGCCATACGCAATGGTCGAGAAGGCATCTCGAACCAATGATAAGATTCCAATGGAGAATCAGCTGGAAATATATAATATTATTCTGCTAAAGAGATACTTAGCCAGACACATAACTGAAGCGGCCAACTTCAGGACACGAGCAGCCACAAAGCATTTGAATAAAGGAAATCCGAACTCAGCACTGCAGCCCAATGCGGCTAGACAGTCATCTGCAGGTGTGCAGAAAATCACAACACACTCTACGAACGTAGTCGAGCAGGGGCGACAACTCTTGACTACGGTCACGATATTGAAACAGGAAAGGGAGCAGCTCTTTATAGCTGATGCAGGAGAAGCAACTGAGGAAGATTGCGAGAAGAACGATTTGAACGAGGAGAAGGATGGTGGAAACGAGGAAGATGAGGAGGATAGTGATAGCGAGGAGATAACATCAGCCGACAATAGGGAATGTAAAATGCATCCTGACTCGCAGGAGTCTTCCCAAGCTAAGACTTCGTGTGGGGGACATATGTCACGGGACGCGAGTAAGTCTGCAATTAAATTCCTAAAACCTAATGGTAATATTTTGTCGGTAAATTTCTCACTGAATGAGTGTGTATTTCGACTTTCTATACTGATTGTCGGCACAGACATCGTTTTCATCAGTCGTGAAAAATTGACCAATTTTACAAGGAATGTTGACATAACAATAGCCATCGCTCGGCGTGAGTCTTGTAAACGTAATAACATTCACCTGTAGAAAGTCATAAATGTCGCCCAACAGGGAGACATTACATAAACAGTCCATCGCCGGACGTCGCGGGTGTGTTTACACAAAGCCAGTAATACCCAATTATTATTTTGGCTAGTAATAGAACATAATGTGCAGTCGGCGACAGAAGGCCAAGTAATTTTACAATGAGTATTGTGGTCAGTCGTTCAGACAAAGTAATATTGGATTAAAGGAGACTGAAAGTCTGAGCCAGGGACAACATGAAAGCAGTATGAATACGAAATTATAACGAGAAGAACAACACTGTACGTGCCCCAAAAGACGAACGCAGACAAGTTGTCTCGGATAAGCAAAATATGAGAGCGACCATAGCAAAATAATACAGGAAATTTTACACAGTTTGAGGACGGAATGTCTGACTTTAGGAAAACAAACGAAATTTCACATGACACAGGAAGCGAACCCGAAAAATCGCCCTAGGCGATCCAGACGATATATAACCCAACTATATTCATTGCTTGGCATTGGTAAGAGAAACCATTCCGCCAACCAAGACTTGGGGTTCTAGATTTCACGAGAAAGAATCAAGACATTGTGTCAGTGAAATTCGTATAGGGACACCAAGGTTAGTGTAATATATTTTGTACTTTATCATTATTATGTCTTAACTTCATTCAGATAATATATACATATTTTCCATAAATATAACACTGTAAATACCAGTCACGTTTATTATAATATTATATTTCACACTAATAAGTACAGGTTGCAATAAACGCCATGCAGAGAATGATTATATTTATAAGATTGCACAGTTTCCAGTAACTATAACGAAGTAAATACAAGACACTTTTATTTTGCCTTTTACATTACATGTTAAACGTGCAGTAAACACCGCACAGCCCTTTCTTATAGTGATAAGATTTCACATACAAGACACTACAGGCGTAGCATAGTTTACGGGATACTTACAAAGGGTTCATTATTTTATCCATCACAGTGGTAGAGACAGGGACCATTTGAGATACTCATCCTTAGTCTACTACGTGGTTGGCGTTAATCACAGGACAAGCTTTAGAGTAGGGCCGACCGAGATACTGCGACGACACGCATCTCACACGTAATTAACGGCAACAACAACCTACCAATACTCCACGGGGGTCAGAAAGGAATTTACCAGGCGGTGAAGGGTCTTTCTATCATCGACTACCCACCCAAAAAGAAAGCAGAAAATACCCAGAAGGATTGCTGCATTTCTAAATAGCTGTCCACGTGAAATTTAATGATCTGAAGTGGCAGTCGCCAACGGATGATTTTTACAACAAGTGCCTTTGAGAAATTTAATGATCTGAAGTGGCAGTCGCCAACGGATGATTTTTTTACAACAAGTGCCTTTGAGAAACTATGATCAAAAGCTGCAAGAGCAGACGGGAGATTTTGTAACCCCAGTGCCTACCAAATTTATCGAGATCCTAAATTACATGCAGTAATGGACAGATTCTCCCTGTACAATTGATGCACCAACAAATACGAATATACAACATATTTCCATCATCGTCACCACATAAGCAAAATACCAAGACAACAAAAGGACATCTGCATAACAGACGAAGTCTCACCCGCCTAACATTGTGTTCAACCTCACCCATGAATAAGACACCTCGGACGCTCGGGACAATGTCAACACAGGCATTGTGAAAGACAAAAATACAAGCCGTGGACACCTGGCGAAATCGAGTGAACCGTCCAATGTTATTGTAGGCAGACAAAGACTTGTCCATTGTGTTCAAACAACCAGAGTTTATTGACAGTTAGCAAGAGACCAAGAAACACAAGATATCCTTTTTGTTAGTATTTAGGAGTTACTTAAATTCATCATCATCACATAGGGTAGACTTTAGATTCATTTGTGTATTTTGCATTAACTAATATCTTTCTTCACAGGGATAGTTAATGTTATTTCTAGTTGCATTTGTATCAGTGTAATTGAATGTTGTTATATTTCAGAACATTAATAAATGTTGTAGTTGTGTTTACCAACACACGTTATCACATATATAGAGAAGGAACGAAAGTGTGCGAAAGAGACATACTGTTCTTCTTCTCTTTCTCTTCTGTTCACTCAGTGTAATAGGGGAGAGTGGGGGCTCGTTAGTATATAGAGGGGGAGATAGAGTGGTAGGAGGTATATGTCACGAGATCCAGAATCACTGGGGCTATATGCTGGGAATTCATCCCAAAGTCTTATATTCACCTTCTCCACTCCTGCTGCTCATCTTCAACCGGGTGCCAGGCGAATCTGAGCCATTGACAAAGCCGGCACCTCACAGATAACTCTCTTTGGTTACCCTCACAGGGGTAACTTTGTGACAATGATATATAGAGAGGGGGATAGAGTGGTAGGAGTGACAGTGTCACGAGATTCAGAATCACTGGGACTATCTGCTGGGAACTTATCACAGAGTCTTACATTCACTTTCTCCACTCCTGCTGCTCATCTTCAACCGGTTGCCAGGCTAAGCTGAGCCATTGACAAAGCCGGCACCACACAGATAACTCTCCCTGGTTAATCTTCGGGTTAACCCTGTGACACTTGGTTGTTATCATTTTGTGCAATCATTTTTGGCTGCTATTGACGTTTAATTATTTTAAACTGGACAACAACAAAAAGTAACACAAATGATTGGCTTACCGGGAAATGAACCCAGTACCATCCGAGCGGCGCTATCGCATTGCTATAGGATTGAATCCTGACTAACTAAATGACAGTGGTCATCATCACGACACTACAAACAACTATGGAATAGATAACCGGGAAAAAAATCAAGTCATGGACTAATGACAAGAACCAGACAAGTGACAGTGCAACAAGAGTTGAGAAGACGACGCTGGCGATGGATAGGACACACATTGAGGAAACCTGCTGATAGCATTACAAGGCAGTCCTTGTTCTAGAACCCCCAGGGTAAGAGAGGCAGAGGTAGACCAAGAAGCATATGAGAAGAGAACTTGATACGGAGATGAAAATTATGAGGAAAGCTTGGAGAGAACTTAAGCTGATGTTTAGAGATAGGAAGATGTGGCATGCATTTGTTGAAGGCCTATGCTCCTTGAGGAGCTAAAGGCTATTGATAATGAAAGAATGTAGACTGATTATAGATGCAGTCACGTCTAAAACTTTCCCGTTCGCCAGTAACACAAGACAATGAACGTAATACTGTATCTAGTAAATTATAGAATATAATAAAAAGGATATAATGGCTGCGTCACCAGCACACTTCTATATGGCAGCGACACATGGACAACCTATGCTAAGCAAGAAAGAATGCTCAATACCTTCCATCTTCCGTCTACGCCACATCCTTGGTATTTCGTGGAAGGACACAGTGACAAATGTCGAGGCGCTGTCACGTGCTGGCTTTCAAAGATGTGTGCAAGTTGAGACATGAGGGCACTGGACATAAATCCAGCAACCTGGGAGGATGAAGCTGCCGATCGCACCAAGTGGTGAAGCGCTCTACGGCGCTACCTCAGGTTTGGCGAAAAGAAGCTCTCACGGCAAGCAGAAGAGAGGAGAAAACGTCGAAAGTAATATCAGGATAATAAGCAGCTGAGGGCTGTCACCCCAGGCTATAATTAGTATTATTATAAATTATAGAAGTACGGTATACGAAAAGTACAAAATAGCTGGTAGGTATTTACGGAACAGCTGATAGAATGGTCTGGCGCTCTCTCTTCCAAACCTCTACACCTCACGGTAGAAGGGGAACGACTAAGTAAGTAAGTAAGTAAGTAAGGTATTTACGGTAAAACATAAATGAACATAGAAACAAACAAAGAGGGAAACCCGAGCATGTGAACTTTAAATAAAAAAAATAAAAGTGTATTTCGCAAGCACTCTGAAAAATAGACAAAACAAGAAGTGATAGGAAAATTCACAACCAAAGTGATAGAAAAGTCAACATTAACGGAATTGTTAAATTTTGCTGTCTCTTTGCGCGTCAGTTTATTTCCCAATTTAAATTTTGTTTTCTTTCAGAGAATATGAAATAACTAGCATTAACCCGTCAAAATTGACAGGTTTTAAATTATAGTGTATTACTACTGTGGTCATTTCATTGCAGGCGACCGTCATTAGATATTTGTAGTGAAAATTATATGGATGTATTAAATATGAAGACATGGATTAACCTTCCTAAATGACATGTGGAGAAGTGATAATGATGTAATGGACCGGAAATTGACTAAATAACTAACATTTCCTTTATGACAACATGTCATGTCTTGAAGAAACAATTAAAAACTTACATTTTACGGTTATTTTTAAGAAAATGATGAGTTAAATCCGTTTCCCGAATGAAACTGGACAGAATAGTATCTTGATTGTCTGTTGATTTAATCTGCATCTCCGCACCTTCCTGTTTGCAGTTCATGTACTGTTTATCAATTGTGTTGTTGGCTTCTTTCCATAATCAAACTGTTCATGCACACCGTCATTTGCGCACTTTTTCTATTTTCGGGAGAGTACATATAAGAGAAACAATACAATTATTGTCTAACTTTCAACCACAGTTGCACCCCTTAGCTGTGGTTGAAAGTTAATGTACTCTCTCGAAAATAAGTGCGCAAATGACGGTGTGCATGATGTGACCGACCGACGTACTTACGGCAGGAATTATGGTACTGGATAAAATAAACAAAATAGAACGTACTTATCAAATGAAAATTACTGCTCATATTTTTCACATATTTTTCATTTATATCCAGTGGATACAAGTGAGGATAATCAAATTCAAAAATTGTCAGTAACTTTTCAATCACCCTGTATTTAATAATAGGGTTGATGTGATTGGTTCTCTCATAATTACTAGGGCTGTTGTAACAGATATTTAGTTTAATGCAGACGTCATTGTAACTAAATTCTGTTTTATATATCCTTGAAAGAAAATGGCATTTTATTTAATAAACGTTGCAGACCTTCATAAGGGGATGTCCATCAGCTAAGAATGCAGCGGCTACTGCTACTGTAAACAGTGCAAGCATGGGAACAGTTCTGTTAAGCATCTAAGTGAGAAGATACAAAACATTAGATGTTAGACGTAAAAATCCGGCCCTAGTTATTTCGTCTCTTCCAGAAAACGTTGATATGTTATGCTTCGCATTGTTGTCGTATTGTTTCATAATCTTCTTCTTCAAGTACTATGTCTGGTGGCGTAGAAGATCATGCCTCTCCACAACTTCCTGTCTCCAGTACAATTTATTTATCAATTCTGCTGTTGATTTCTTTCCATGCCATGATGTCAAACTGTCCAGTATTTGCTCACTTTTTCTTCCACTACCTCTTTTTTCATTCATTCTTACCTGTTGTTACGATATATTCCAGCTTACCTGTTGTTACGATATATTCCAGCTTACCCGTTGTTACGATATATTCCAGCTTACCTGTTGTTACGATATATTCCAGCTTACCTGTTGTTACGATATATTCTAGCTTACCTGTTGTTACGATATATTAAAGCTTTTCTCTTCTCATAACAAGCGTCCAAAAAGTGAATTGCTTCTTTCTAACGTGAAATAGGTTTCCTTTGAGCATTGGCCTCTTTCAGGACATCCTCATTACTCTTTTTGGCTGTCCATGGTATTTTTAACATTCTTCTGTAAAACAACATCTCTGTGGCGTCTAGTGCCTTCAAAATTTTTTTACCAAGTGTCCATGACTTACTCCCATATGTCAAGGTTGGTTCTATGTAACAATGAAGAACTCTCTTTCTTACTTGCAATGACAAAGAAATGTCGTTTTCATAATCAGCCCTCAAATTTCACCACCAGCGTGACTTACGTAGTCAAAACAGGCAGATAGATAGATAGATAGATAGATAGATAGATAGATAGATAGATAGATAGATAGATAGATAGATAGATAGATAGATAGATAGATAGATAGATAGATAGATAGATAGATAGACAGATAGACAGACAGACAGACAGACAGACAGATAGATAGATTGATAGATAAATAGATAGATAGATAGATAGAAAGAAAGAAAGAAAGAAAGAAAGATAGATAGATAGACAGAAAGACAGAAAGACAGAAAGACAGACAGACAGACAGACAGACAGATAGATAGACAGACAGACAGATAGATAGATAGATAGATAGATAGATAGATAGATAGATAGATAGATAGATAGATAGATAGATAGATAGATAGATAGATAGATAGATAGATAGATAGATAGATAGATAGATAGATAGATAGATAGATAGACCTGTTTACCAAATGAAGAAAATATTTTAAAAACTTGACGACGGGAAACCTTTTACTTACACTTCTGTAACTAATCTTCCAAATAAAGAAGACTAATAATTGTAACGTTGTTTTATGAAAAGACCCTTGTAACAAAAGCGTCACTTTATTGCTATGATAAGTCAGGGGCGGCGCTGCAACATTTACCCACGTGTAAAGGGATCAGCTTGGCTAAGTGGTCAGAGCGTTTTTCTCTGGCGGCGAAATTACCGGGTTCTGTGATCGAAATCTGGTAACATCACGCTGCAGTCTGCCCTGCTGTTAATGGGTACATGTCTGTGCTCTTGAGTTAAGGAAGGTAAATGGCAGCGAGGAAGAGAACTGGTCACCCCATCTTATAATAAAGCTTATGAAAAAGCTGGACCTAGGATTGTGGTCTTTTTACGTTACTCCCCAACGGCAGTATCTGCTAGAGGACTACCTTTACATTTTAAAGGGATCAGATCTGATCAGCAGCGATCCTGCATCAACGGATTTCCGTCTTCTGTCACTTCTTTTTATGTTATAATTTTATAGGCCATTTCCTGTCCATCGGTTGATGTTGCCTTCTGACTTACAGCGCTGTTCTCTTCTTGATAGTTTGGCTTCAACTCTTCTTTCTGTTGTGGTTTTCAGCAAATTTTTATATACCGGTATTTTTATTTGACCAAAATATATTACCGGGGCCTGAATGGGCAGCATAGCTCTGTAACCTAGCCCACATGTAGTAAGAGGCGACTAATGAGGGTTGGGAATGAGGATGTCTACCCTATGATGTAGGAACAAACAAACAAACAAACTTAACACAACAATATTGACAAAACATTTCAAGGCATTCCCAGTGAAACCTTAGAAACTAGCTATTAAAATTACCTTTATTTGCAGCATTCCCAGCAAAACCTCACAAACTAGCTTTTAAAATTACCTTTATTTTCAGCTTTCCCAGTAAAACCTCACAAACTGACAAAAGGTCATGTAAATAGCCCTGTGTAGTTGTTGGTAATCTCTTATGAAACAAAGAGAGAATGTGACAACTGCTCGCTCAGGCAAATCGTACAAGGCGACTAATATGAGGTTGTACTTTTCTTTTTCAAGCAGTGTATGAGGTAATCACGGCAATGGGTTCTCCCAACTCAAGCAGCGAGGCTATAGTTTCGTATCTGTGTCCGTGCAGTATATCTGGTTGATCCACTGTCCTTTCGGCTGTCTTTTAGGATCCAGTGTTCCTATTAACGGCTAAACTATCATGCAAGACTGCGTATGGTGCTCTTGGCAACTGAACTTTCCAGCACGGGTGTCGTGGAATATTCTAATCCACATATATAAATTATTAGGTAAATATAAAGCCTAATAAATACATATAATAAATAAAGGAAGAAGAATGGTAAAGAACAGTGCTGTCGCAATGACAGTACTCGAAATCCCCTTGTTTTCTGCTTCATCTGCAAATTGTAACGCTTTCACGTTGATAGTAAAAGCCTACTATATTATTACCCGCGTTCTTCAATGAAACGTGTGCTGTATTTCTTGGAAAAACATTGAGATACCCAGCGGATCAATGACCTAATTTAAATATTTCATTCATTCCATTTTATACACGGCGGAACGAACGAACAGATGGACTAAAGGATAAAGAGAGAGGGAGGGCTGAAAATCAGGAACGCATGCAACACGCGTCGCGCGATACACAAATGCTGCCATCACGCGTGTAAGACTACATGCACTAACTTTTTTTTCAGACGGACAGTGATAAAATACATTACCCATCCCAGAGTTAGGTTTATAAATCCTGAAAAACTCTTATTAGAAAAGATAACATTAGATGGGTTTACGGTTGAAAACATAACAGTACCCAGACAGCACATCTTCGAAACAGGAGGTAGAAAATACATATTTTGAACGCAGCCACGTAGCTCTTTTTAAATTTGGATATTTGGGTTCCTTAGGGCTTGCTGACAAAGAATATGTAAAACGTTACGCAAATAGTCCAGGAATTAATAAATTATACCCAAAATAAAATAGTGGGGATGCCTGACAGCATGGAATCATTTCTGCTCATAAAATTTTTTTATAACGTGTTTGAAAAAAATCTTACGTTACAGAATTAGCCTACCATGTAAACTCCAAATTGATTGGAGCGCAACAAATGAACGACTAACCACGATTGGTCGGGCTATAAATACTATCTTGGTTGTTAGGGGAGACGGGGGAAGGTAACATTTTTTCAAACACTTGTCGAAACGGGGGCCTCATTGGCTAGACTCGCTGATATAATCACTTAGGAGCGTTAGTTCGAAACCACTTGTTTAAATAAGCTTGATAAAGCATCAGTGCGTTGAAGCCAGCTCATATTTGTGTTAAATAAAAGCCTGGAACATAAGCAGATGGGAATTTGTGCCAGTAATTGTGCCAGAATTCATTGCTAATCAACGTATCTGTGTTTATTTCCATGAAATTGTGGTAAGCTTGAACCATTCAGTATCTTTTAATGAAAATTGAATGTAAATTGTTAATTTATGCCTGTATATATATGTGTAGTTCAGTGGCAAACAGGAGATAAAGCCTATAATGCTCCAGCCTGAACAGAGGGTGTCGGAGGGAAGTAAAACGGCATGGAATGGCCAAATAGTACACTGACACCTGGATGATTGATTAGACAGAAATAATGCTGGAAGTGCAGAGGCGTAGTGACCATTAAGGAGGGTATGCTGGTATAAAGTATTTCAGATGAAGCTGACAGTTGGCCTAACGCTCTGAACTCAATGTTTGTGTTGTATTGTGCTCAGTGTAGAACTAGAGTATCAATTAGTTATGAAGTAGAAGGTACATCCTTCTTGTTTTCAGGGACCGTGGTCTTGATGGTACTGAGCAGCACCTGGTCAGAGCTTTGCTGAATCCAGAGTCGGACAGCATACTCCTTGGTCCATTTAGCTATCAGTGAGGTGTCTCCAGAGCCCAGAGGAGAATTCGAGCCGAGGAGTCCTTTCCTGCCGCCATCACGCCAGATAAGCTGATTTGGCCAGCTGAGCTCAACATTATGTCCCCTCATCTTGAAATGACTTTTATAAAAATAACATTCAGAGGGGAATTTAATTGTCTTAATATCAGGAACTGAGAACATCTCCAATACTAGTCCCTAAAGACAAACTATTGAAGTCATGATGACAAATACCAACAGAGCTTGAACAAAACAAAACCAGTATTACCTCATATTACCACTACACAACTGACACACATAGGATATTTTTAATAATATATGTCACTACAATATTCATATTGATAAAGTCTGTACATATACTTGTAATTAAAATTGATTGTGATTCCTGGTTCCTTTGTATTTGAATCAGGACACATATACCTTTATGACAAAAATGAATACATATTGTTATTTGAAAAGTTATCAGTGACTCCTTAAGATATTCTCATAGAGTGTTATATGTATGTGAGTGTCACAGTGTTGTCAAGAGTAGTGGATTAAATTAAATTGTTTATCTGTCTGTTGTTGTGACTTACACTTCATTATACACATACCCTAGACACATAACGTAGTCATCACACTATTCCAGAATAATTCTGACTGAGATATATAGATATGTGGTAGCAAGTAAGGTTATCTATAATACACTACCTTAATAGATATAGATACCTTCACAGCTGATCTCAGTCAGTACACTAAGTCCCATATAAATATTTATAACATCCCACTTCACCACATATATTGGGGTCTCGCTCTTGGGATTTTGAATCTTTCCCTATTAAAAATATTGGGGGTAATTCACTTCAGGGAATATAAGAATTAAAAGGTATCCTTGGGTGGAATTAAATAAGGTTGAGCTCACGGTGCCTGTGTTGTCCATTAGATATATTTAGAGATTAAATTGTTGGTTAGACATTGTAGAAATTTACCTGATAGACAATGGCGGACCTGGCCAAGTTTCGATCTGCTGCTGTACAGACTGCAAAAGAGTTAGGATTAGATGGGCAAGTTATGGTTGCCTATGTCACTACGGAATGTGACAAATTTATTGAACGCGAAGAAAGAAGGTTTGAAGCTGAAAGAAAGTTAGAGGCTGAAAGGGAAATTAAGAAGTTACAATTTGAAGCTGAGGCTGAGACTAAGAGGTTGCAGATTGAGGCTGAGGCTAAGAAATTGGAAGCAGAAGAAAGAAGATTGACTGCAGAAAGAGAAGACAAGAAATTAGCTGCAGAAAGGGAAGAGAGGAAATTAGCTGCAGAAAGGGAAGCAGAAGATAAGAGATTACAAAGGGAACATGAGTTACGACTAAGGGAGTTTGAGTTTCAAGGCCATGCTCCTGAAAATGGTGCCAGTCCCTTTGCCTCTGATGCTACGGTTACTCAGGGAGCCTCAACCTCAGCTATGAATTTTCATTTAGATCATTTTGTTGAGAAAGACGATGATATAGAGAGCTACCTAAATAGGTATGAACTATTAGCTACCACGTATGGGTTAGAGAGAGAAAGGTGGAGCTTAAAGTTATCTCAGGGACTTCGTGGGGCAGCTTATGAAGTTTTTGCAAAAATGAGCAGAGGTGATCAGGAAAAATTATGACATGCTAAAGCAGGCTCTTTTGTTAAGATATGAAAAGAATGCTGAATTTTATAGGAAAAAATTTAGGAATGCTAAACTACTGTCAGGTGAAACCTATCACCAGTTCTCTGCACGAATAGAGACATACTTGGAGAAATGGACTTCTCTGGGGAAAACCCAAGATCTTAAGGAAATGGTCCTTATAGAGCAATTAAGAGAGTCCATGGCTCCAGACCTGAGAAAGTTTCTCATGGAACAAGGTGCAGAGAGGCTGGGTGAGTTGCTAAATGTTGCTGAAAGGTATCAAGCAGCTCAAGCAGAGGTAACAGGTAATAAAAAGAAACAAGTGGATAACTTTAGGGCACCACAGAACTTTAATAAATTTGATCCTAAGGATCAAAATAAAGGTAAGCACCAATTTGATAGGCCACGGTATGAAAATAAAAATAAATTCCCACAATTCGATGAAAGGAAATATGATGAAAGAAAATCTTTCAACCAAGGAAAAAGGTGGTGTAAAAATTGTAAGATGAACAATCATGACACTGACCATTGTAGAAGGAAACCTCCTCATTTTGCTGCTATGACATCGGGGAAAAAGGAAAAGAAGGGCAAACCTGAAGAATTACAGGAACCATACCACCCCCCAGTGTGTGAAGATGTCATCTGTAATGGTGTCACTATAAGATGTTTATATGATACCGGTTTAGATTACGATTCCGTTGTGAGTTCTCACCTGGTGCAGGCCGATCAATACACCACGGAAACAGTGGAGATTCAAACTGCAACCAAGGATGTAGCTACCATGACACTTCCCGTCGCCCGAATAAAAGTGAAAACGCGATATGTGGAAGGAATCATAAAAGCAGCAGTGATAAATGAGCCAATCTACCCTCTAATATTGGGGTGTAGATATGTCTTCTTGGGGAATCCCAAGAGACCTGTGATATTGGCAACAGTGCAAACCAGATCACAGTCAAAGAAGGAGGAGGATAATCCCATAAATACTCACCCAGATGAGATGAGGAAGGCACAGGCTGAGGACAAAACACTCAAGCCATGTTTCAAGAAGTTGCCCAAATCTCATACACCTCCAGGCAAGGGAGAGTTTTATATGAAGAACAAACTGATATATAGGAAGGCTGGATCTGAATCCAATGGTCATGGACAGCTGGTCCTTCCCACTTCATATAGGACTAAAATGTTGGAACTAGGGCATGCGATTCCCTTCAGTGGTCATATGGGAATCAGCGCAACAGGACAGCGAATAGCTTGTCACTATTTCTGGCCAGGAATAACTGAAGATATCAAACGATATGTAAAATCCTGTCCAGAGTGCCAACGAGTAGCACCTAAACATTGGACTGCACCAGCAACTCTGGGGGAAATGCCCATAGTGGGAACACCCTTTGAGAGAGTTGCCGTGGATCTTGTGGGACCTCTCACCCGAACCAAGAGAAGGAACAGCTACATTCTGACTCTGGTGGACACTTGTTCTATGTGGGGAGAGGCAGTAGCCCTGTCATCGATTGATTCAAAACATGTGGCAGAGGCATTGCTCACAATTTTCACAAGGTTAGGCTTTCCCAATCAAATCTTGACTGATAATGGCTCTCAGTTCAAGGGGAAACTAATGTCGCGAAATTGGTTTCAAGTCATTGCAAATGAGTTCAGTTAGATTTATAAACCCATCTACGATCGAGTGACCGCTTTCAAAATGGCGGCGTATCAGCGAAATGTGTATCGGACAGAGGAAATCGCCAACGATAATAAAAACGAAGGGAATCCGTATGAAAAGGATTTTACATTTCAGTACAGGGAAGGATGGTGTATAACTGCATATAAGATGGAACGGTAGGAAGTTCTCATTTACGGAGATATATGCGTATTTCGGCTGCCCACAGTTACGCTAAAAGCATGTAAACCCCCTTCTGTTCTAAATATTAAAATCAACAAATAACAGTTTGGGAATTTACATGGATAGGAAGATAGAGTTTTATCAGCTGAATAAAACTAGATAAGATGGAACAATATGGATATTATATATGCTGAGAATGAGAAAGGCAAAATTTCAGTCGACGCACAGATCGGCTGAAATCACGGTTCGGGAAGGATTTTTTTCAGGTTAGGTTTAAGCTGTGACGTCGGTACTCTCCGATACGTCCGCGCTATACGTATTTAAAGCGGATCGGTAAACTGAGAGAGATACACAACGCAAGAGGTTGAGACAAGACTGAGGGCAGATAACGCCACGACTCTAAATCCATCTGAAGTGTGAGCGGATCGCCAGAAAATTTCAGTCTAAGTGTCTGGAGTCTGAGGGTTCCATGAAATAACTCAAACCAGACTGTCCAGTATCAGAAGCCGGTGCAGTTCATCCGAGGCAATCCCACAAAAGTGCAGGACCCCAAAGAGTGAACTTCAACTGGTCATTGGCATCCCTACTGTTGGGCCTACCAAGTCTGATATCAGCAAAGGACAGTTTCAGCAGTATCAAGTTGGAAAGATAAGTGTCCTGTTTGACACTGACCACCTATACATGTGAAACAGCCAATAGTTCAAAACAATAATTAACCATACATAACTCAGTCAACTGATGACAGTTATCCTTAAATTCAAAGGACTAATAACAGTGATTTCAGTAACTTTATTATTTAAGATCTTGAAGTCTAAACAGAAATAATAGTAATTGTGTGAATATTTTTATATATATATGTGTATACTCTTTTCCAACTAGTAGAAATAGAATATTAGTGTAATTATTAAACTATTTTAACTGTACCTGAGGATTTATTCACTTTTTCCATTTTGTGGGTTCAGTGAATGTACATTTTACTTATCCCCTAGCATATAAGTAATCATAAGATAGTCACAGGGAGGAGACACCTTAAATCCTGGTACTACTTCTTACCAACTGGGCCAGGGTTTTCACAGTCTGACTATTTTTATGATAACAATACACCAGTGCTTATTTCTAAGACTGGGGTATTACTTGTAAGGTCAGAACTCTTTACTGGCATACTCTTACATAATAAATAAATTTAAATAACCTCCCGCTACAGTGGGGGCTCGTCCGGGATATATCTTTGATATTCCTGAGCCATCTTTCTATTTCTGCTGTGTAGGAAATTTTCTTTTTTGAACAAATTTTTTTTGGGGAAAGAGTTAACATAGTAGGAAATAAATAATTTTTTAGGAGTACCATTGAGTACAGATAAAGAAAGCTGTTTCATATATGGTGAAGTCAGTTTAATTAACTTTAATTTTAAATAAGTTAATTATATTGTAGTAAATTAGTTTGAGTAAGATCGCTTGCCCTACTAGACTACAGATACATCATGGCTGACTTGGTCAAATTTAGGTCTGCTACACTGCAGGTGGGAAAAGAGCTTGGCATGGATGGTGACGTTCTGATCCGGTATGTCACGACGGAATGTGAAAAGTACACCGAGAGAGAAGCAAAGCAATTGGAAGCAGAAAGAGAAGCCAAGAAATTGGAAGCAGAAAGAGAAGCCAAGAAATTGGAAGCAGAAAGAGAAGCCAAGAAATTGGAAGCAGAAAGAGAAGCCAAGAAATTAGAAGCAGAGAGAGAAGCCAAGAAATTAGAAGCAGAGAGAGAAGCCAAGAAATTAGAATTAGAAGCGGAGAGAGAAACAAAGAAACTAGAAGCTGAGAGAGAAGCCAAGAAATTAGAATTGGAAGCAGAGAGAGAAGCCAAGAAATTAGAAGCTGAGAGAGAAGAAAGGAGGTTACAAGCAGAGAGAGACCATGAGCTGAAAATGAGACAGCTTGATCTTGAACTTCAGGCTGGGACTATCACCCATGGTAATAGCTCACCTCATTCTGCGAATAGCTCTTTTCAGAACACAGCAAATGGGGCCATGAACTTCCACCTAGATCCATTTGTTGAAAAGGAGGACGCAATTGAGTCATACCTGGATAGGTATGAAAGGCTAGCCTCTACCTATGGACTGGAAAAGGAAAAATGGAGTCTAAAGTTATCCCAGGGATTGAGAGGTATTGCATATGATGTGTTTCTGAAACTCCCCAAAGAAGATCAGGAAAATTATGAAATACTAAAGCAAGCCTTACTGATCCGGTATGAAAAGAACTCTGAGGCATATAGGAAGAAATTTAGAACTTCTAAACCTCTACCTGGAGAAACATATAACCAGTTCTCAGCTAGGCTAGAAACGTATTTGTTGAAATGGAGTAGTTTAGGTAAGTATCAGAAAACATACGAGGATCTGAAAGAAATGGTTATGTTAGAGCAAGTGAAAGATTCCATGTCTCAAGAAATGAGGAAATTCCTTATGGAACAAGGAGCAGAGAGGCTGGAAGACATTTTGAAATGTGCAGAGAGATAACAAGCAGCTCAAGCTGAATTGGTAGGAACAAAAAGGAAGCAGGTAGAAGGATATAAGCCACCACCGCAGAATACCGATTTTGACCAGATGGATCAACCACACAGATACAAGCAAAGATTTGATAATAAGGACAAGAACCCTCAGACTCAGGAAAATAAACCCTACAAACAGGGAGATAAGTGGTGCAAATTTTGTAAGATGAGCAACCACAACACTGATGAATGTGGGAGGAAAAAAACCCCTTCATCATGCTGCATGTTTACAGGTGAGGACTTCTGTTAGGAAGGAACTGACTGTGAGTCAGAATAGCCTCCATCACCCACCTACCCAGGAGATAGTGACTGTGAATGGCAAACAAGTCACAGGAATGTATGACACAGGTTTGTCCTATGACGCAGTCGTGTGTGCATCTCTGGTGTGCCCTGAACAAATCACCACAGAAACAGTAGAGATTCAAGGGCCACTAAAAGGAACATCACCCCTTACATTACCCATAGCAAAGATTCATGTCAGTTGTCGCTATGTGGAAGGGGAGATAAATGCAGCTGTGATAGATGATCCCTTTTACCCCCTAATGTTGGGGCGTAAATATGTTTTCTTAGGAGACCCTGTAAAACCTATGGTTATGGCAGGAATCCAGACCAAGGCTGACTCCAGGAACATAGAGAGGGACACCAACGTAAAATTTCATTCAACTGAAATGAAACGGGCTCAAGAAGCAGACAGCACGTTGAAGCCTTGTTTTGGCAAATTATCAAAAACACATAAAGCTCCAAGGAAAGGACATTTCTATATGGAACATGGACTCTTGTACAGGAAAGCTGGAAGAGGGACGAAAAGTCATGGTCAAATCGTTGTACCATCCACCTATAGGAATAAGGTTATAGGCTGGGGACACATATCAACTTTGAGTGAACACCTGGGTAATGGTGCCACAAAACAAAGAATAGCCACCCAGTTCTACTGGCCAGGTATTACGGAAGACATAAATCAGTATGTAAATTCCTGTCCAGAGTGCACCTATGTAGATTCAGAAAGTCGACGGAAGAGTCTTCATCAAAAATCTACAAGCAAACCAGCAATCATGGGTACTTCCGAGATTTGCACGGGAGGGGAAAGGAAACATCCCACACAGGTTCAATTGCAGTCTGAACCCCATGCGCTGGAAAAAAGGAACAAATCACGTAGCGAAAATCAAACACCTACGGATTTGCGAGGGAAAACCACATCCAACTATCAACGAAAAGAGGGCGGTAAACTTCATGGGAAACCTACCGACCCCGTTTCACCAGCAGTAAGAGCCTGGATGAAAAGCCGAACAGGAAGGAGAGAGATAGTAAAGGATGAATATATTCTTGGAAAACAGAATGTGGGCGCAGATTTTCTTAGTCGTCATCCCACAGAGCTTGAGGAGGATAGAAGGAAGGAAAACTAACCTCGGAATGGTCGATTTGCAATTGTCTTGTACCCAATAGTTAAGCTAGATATCATCCAGCTTAAAATATGGGGGAGCTATGTCGCGAAATTGGTTTCAAGTCATTGCAAATGAGTTCAGTTAGATTTATAAACCCATCTACGATCGAGTGACCGCTTTCAAAATGGCGGCGTATCAGCGAAATGTGTATCGGACAGAGGAAATCGCCAACGATAAATAAAAACGAAGGGAATCCGTATGAAAAGGATTTTACATTTCAGTACAGGGAAGGATGGTGTATAACTGCATATAAGATGGAACGGTAGGAAGTTCTCATTTACGGAGATATATGCGTATTTCGGCTGCCCACAGTTACGCTAAAAGCATGTAAACCCACTTCTGTTCTAAATATTAAAATCAACAAATAACAGTTTGGGAATTTACATGGATAGGAAGATAGAGTTTTATCAGCTGAATAAAACTAGATAAGATGGAACAATATGGATATTATATATGCTGAGAATGAGAAAGGCAAAATTTCAGTCGACGCACAGATCGGCTGAAATCACGGTTCGGGAAGGATTTTTTCAGGTTAGGTTTAAGCTGTGACGTCGGTACTCTCCGATACGTCCGCGCTATACGTATTTAAAGCGGATCGGTAAACTGAGAGAGATACACAACGCAAGAGGTTGAGACAAGACTGAGGGCAGATAACGCCACGACTCTAAATCCATCTGAAGTGTGAGCGGATCGCCAGAAAATTTCAGTCTAAGTGTCTGGAGTCTGAGGGTTCCATGAAATAACTCAAACCAGACTGTCCAGTATCAGAAGCCGGTGCAGTTCATCCGAGGCAATCCCACAAAAGTGCAGGACCCCAAAGAGTGAACTTCAACTGGTCATTGGCATCCCTACTGTTGGGCCTACCAAGTCTGATATCAGCAAAGGACAGTTTCAGCAGTATCAAGTTGGAAAGATAAGTGTCCTGTTTGACACTGACCACCTATACATGTGAAACAGCCAATAGTTCAAAACAATAATTAACCATACAGAAACTCAGTCAACTGATGACAGTTATCCTTAAATTCAAAGGACTAATAACAGGGATTTCAGTAACTTTATTATTTAAGATCTTGAAGTCTAAACAGAAAATAATAGTAATTGTGTGAATATTTATATATATATATGTGTATACTCTTTTCCAACTAGTAGAAATAGAATATTAGTGTAATTATTAAACTATTTTAACTGTACCTGAGGATTTATTCACTTTTTCCATTTTGTGGGTTCAGTGAATGTACATTTTACTTATCCCCTAGCATATAAGTAATCATAAGATAGTCACAGGGAGGAGACACCTTAAATCCTGGTACTACTTCTTACCAACTGGGCCAGGGTTTTCACAGTCTGACTATTGTTATGATAACAATACACCAGTGCTTATTTCTAAGACTGGGGTATTACTTGTAAGGTCAGAACTCTTTACTGGCATACTCTTACATAATAAATAAATTTAAATAACCTCCCGCTACAACTAACTGAAGAAGTTTTCAGGATCTTCCAGGCCAAACACTTCCATTGTAGTGTGTATCATCCCCAAGGGAACGGCCAAGTGGAAAGATTTAACGGCACATTGATGTCGATCCTGAGAAAGTTGGCACACGAAAAACCAGATACATGGGACCAGTACCTGCACGCCGCCCTCTTTGCTTATCGGGAGGTACCCCATAGTTCAACCGGTATGGCCCCGGCAACATTATTGTTTGGAAGGCCAATAAAAGGTCCACTCGAAGCTATGTTAAGAACGTGGACTGATGAAAAGGTAGAGGAAAACATTACATCTTCATACCAATATGTGAATGAGCTGACCACTCGGTTAAAAACTGGCTGGAAACTTGCCAATGAAAATTTGAAACAAGCCAGGAAGAAACATGCTGCCTATTATAACAGGAAGGCGAAGGACAGAAATTTGGCTGTGGGAGAGAAAGTACTGCTTCTTTTGCCCGGGAGTCAGAATAAGTTACAAATTGGATGGCAGGGTCCATATACAGTTCTAGAGAAGGTGTCTAGAACAAATTATAAGATAGATAAGAAGGGGAAAGAAAAAATCTATCATGTGAATCTCCTGAAGAAATATTTGAAAAGAGAACATCAGGAAGAGACACACTTGTTGACCTTGTCCATCGCCATGGAGATGAAAAAGGAACCACTTTCATCATTTGAATATCCATTACACCCCTGTGAGACAGCAGCACAGGTGAAAATCAGTACACATTTAACGAAAAATCAGAAAGAGAGAGTGCAACAGGTTCTAAATAATCATGCAGAGGTGTTAACAGACCGACCAGGGCATACAAACCTATTGGAATATGATATGAAACTGATAGACCCCACACCTGTCTGTATGAAACCATATTCGATTCCGTTTGCTAAGGAAAAGGCTTTGAAGGAAGAGATAGACTATCTGTTGAAGGAAGGAATTATTTCGCACAGTGAGTCTTCGTATAGTTCCGGTGTGGTACTCTTAAGGAAGCCCTCTGGAGAACATAGACTCTGTATAGATTACAGGAGACTGAATGCTATTACAGAAGGACAGGTGGATCCATTGCCGGATACAAATCAGCTGTTTGCCAGACTAAATAAAGCTAAATATTTCTCAAAAGTGGATCTGAGTAAAGGATACTATCAGATTCCAGTAAAGCCTGAGGTTAGACCATACCTAGCTTTTAGTACCTCAGAAGGACACTATGAGTTTAATAGATTGCCATTTGGATTGAAGAATGCGCCTAGTGTCTTCTCTAGAATGATGAGAAAATTATTGGATCCTCTGAATAATCCCTGTATAACAAATTTTATGGATGATATCCTTATAGCAACAGAAACATTTGAGGAACACATTGACTCTCTGAACATGCTGTTTGATCGACTTAGGGAGGCAAATTTAACAGCCCGACCAACCAAATGTTGCGTTGGATGTAAAGAATTGGAATTTTTGGGACACACAGTTTATCAGGGAAACATGACCCCTGACCCAAAGAATTTAGAGAAACTACAGAAAGCCCCGAGACCACAAACCAAGAAGGACGTGAGATCCTTTGTCTCATTATGTGGTTTTTCTACCACCAGAAGTATATCAAAAACTTTAATTCCATATGTGCACCGTTAACTGAATTGACACGTAAAGGACATCCAGATCGCATTACATGGACACCACAATGTGAAATGACTTACCAAGAATTGAAGGAAAAGCTCACAAGTAAACCCATTTTGAAATTACCTGACTTAAGTCAAGAATTCATAGTAAGGACGGATGCAAGTAATATTGGGTTAGGTGCAACTCTACTACAGAAATCAGATGCATTGGATGGGGAATTAAGCCCAGTGGCATATGCTAGCAGAAAGTTGAATAAAGCTGAAATCAACTACTCAACTAGCGAAAAAGAATGTCTTGCAGTAATATGGGCGATAAAGAAATTCAATATTTATCTATATGGGAAGGCATTTAAGTTGCAAACAGATCACAAACCTTTATCGTTTCTAGCACAGGCTAAGCATGAGAACTCTAGGTTACTCCGATGGTCTTTACTTCTGGCTCCCTATAATTTTAGCATCGAGTATATATCTGGAAAAACCAATTTGGGAGCTGATTTTTTTAAGCCGCCATCCGTGTGATGAGAATCACCGTAAACCCCAGAAATAATAATAAATTTCTCTATGTGTATATAGAATAAAGGACTGACATATAATGTCTGTTTTAAGAGGGGAGGTGTCGTGGAATATTCTAATCCACATATATAAATTATTAGGTAAATATAAAGCCTAATAAATACATATAATAAATAAAGGAAGAAGAATGGTAAAGAACAGTGCTGTCACAATGACAGTACTCGAAATCCCCTTGTTTTCTGCTTCATCTGCAAATTGTAACGCTTTCACGTTGATAGTAAAAGCCTACTATATTATTACCCGCGTTCTTCAATGAAACGTGTGCTGTATTTCTTGGAAAAACATTGAGATACCCAGCGGATCAATGACCTAATTTAAATATTTCATTCATTCCATTTTATACACGGCGGAACGAACGAACAGATGGACTAAAGGATAAAGAGAGAGGGAGGGCTGAAAATCAGGAACGCATGCAACACGCGTCGCGCGATACACAAATGCTGCCATCACGCGTGTAAGACTACATGCACTAACTTTTTTTCAGACGGACAGTGATAAAATACATTACCCATCCCAGAGTTAGGTTTATAAATCCTGAAAAAACTCTTATTAGAAAAGATAACATTAGATGGGTTTACGGTTGAAAACATAACAGTACCCAGACAGCACATCTTCGAAACAGGAGGTAGAAAATACATATTTTGAACGCAGCCACGTAGCTCTTTTAAATTTGGATATTTGGGTTCCTTAGGGCTTGCTGACAAAGAATATGTAAAACGTTACGCAAATAGTCCAGGAATTAATAAATTATACCCAAAATAAAATAGTGGGGATGCCTGACAGCATGGAATCATTTCTGCTCATAAAATTTTTTTATAACGTGTTTGAAAAAAATCTTACGTTACAGAATTAGCCTACCATGTAAACTCCAAATTGATTGGAGCGCAACAAATGAACGACTAACCACGATTGGTCGGGCTATAAATACTATCTTGGTTGTTAGGGGAGACGGGGGAAGGTAACATTTTTTCAAACACTTGTCGAAACGGGGCCTCATTGGCTAGACTCGCTGATATAATCACTTAGGAGCGTTAGTTCGAAACCACTTGTTTAAATAAGCTTGATAAAGCATCAGTGCGTTGAAGCCAGCTCATATTTGTGTTAAATAAAAGCCTGGAACATAAGCAGATGGGAATTTGTGCCAGTAATTGTGCCAGAATTCATTGCTAATCAACGTATCTGTGTTTATTTCCATGAAATTGTGGTAAGCTTGAACCATTCAGTATCTTTTAATGAAAATTGAATGTAAATTGTTAATTTATGCCTGTATATATATATGTGTAGTTCAGTGGCAAACAGGAGATAAAGCCTATAATGCTCCAGCCTGAACAGAGGGTGTCGGAGGGAAGTAAAACGGCATGGAATGGCCAAATAGTACACTGACACCTGGATGATTGATTAGACAGAAATAATGCTGGAAGTGCAGAGGCGTAGTGACCATTAAGGAGGGTAATGCTGGTATAAAGTATTTCAGATGAAGCTGACAGTTGGCCTAACGCTCTGAACTCAATGTTTGTGTTGTATTGTGCTCAGTGTAGAACTAGAGTATCAATTAGTTATGAAGTAGAAGGTACATCCTTCTTGTTTTCAGGGACCGTGGTCTTGATGGTACTGAGCAGCACCTGGTCAGAGCTTTGCTGAATCCAGAGTCGGACAGCATACTCCTTGGTCCATTTAGCTATCAGTGAGGTGTCTCCAGAGCCCAGAGGAGAATTCGAGCCGAGGAGTCCTTTCCTGCCGCCATCACGCAAGATAAGCTGATTTGGCCAGCTGAGCTCAACATTATGCCCCCTCATCTTGAAATGACTTTATAAAAATAACATTCAGAGGGGAATTTAATTGTCTTAATATCAGGAACTGAGAACATCTCCAATACTAGTCCCAAAAGACAAACTATTGAAGTCATGATGACAAATACCAACAGAGCTTGAACAAAACAAAACCAGTATTACCTCATATTACCACTACACAACTGACACACATAGGATATTTTTTAATAATATATGTCACTACAATATTCATATTGATAAAGTCTGTACATATACTTGTAATTAAAATTGATTGTGATTCCTGGTTCCTTTGTATTTGAATCAGGACACATATACCTTTATGACAAAATGAATACATATTGTTATTTGAAAAGTTATCAGTGACTCCTTAAGATATTCTCATAGAGTGTTATATGTATGTGAGTGTCACAGTGTTGTCAAGAGTAGTGGATTAAATTAAATTGTTTATCTGTCTGTTGTTGTGACTTACACTTCATTATACACATACCCTAGACACATAACGTAGTCATCACACTATTCCAGAATAATTCTGACTGAGATATATAGATATGTGGTAGCAAGTAAGGTTATCTATAATACACTACCCTTAAAACGGTAGCAAGGCAGTGATCCTTTCACGGGAACCCCTCTGGTAAAACCTGTAGCATCACAACAGTCTGCATTTTTAGCAGGTATGGTATTTTATACTAACATTGAGCCTGTTTGAGTTGGTTAAGCCCTCTAGGTTTGCAAGAAACCCCTGGCACTCTCCTTAAATTAAAAAAATAAAAAGCGAATGAAAGAGAAAAACAATCACTAGGGGTCGGTACACGTAACGATACACATACATCTTCCTGTTCTTCTTTGTTCGTTCTGAAACAAAGACACCTATCTATTTTATAAAGTTGACAGTCACCATACAGTTTCTCCCTCAACTGAGTTGGAGAAGGTCAAGCTGCTATTCTGCACCTCTCATGGAACCGATAGTCTTGGAGGCTATGTTCTACTGCTTGCTTGCCATCCCCACATGGACACAGATCTGTCTGTCCGATTTTAAATTTATTTAACAAGGTGGTATTTCAGAATGCAATGGCCGGTTATCAGAGAGAAAATTATATTTTCTTGTTCATTGTTGCGTGGTTCTATTATTAATGTAGTTAGTATAGTCAAGATCACTCTAGGGTATGACTTTCTTCAATGATCAACGAACACTTGTAACATGAACTGGTGGAATGAGTGCAAATAAATACCGTAGACATCTCACAAGATTTATTTACAGTTCACACAAACGAGCAGCTTCACAATAATAGCTTGATTCATAGTAAAATACAGTTCATCGGGCCAACTCCACTGGGCCATCAAAAATTATGCTATAATGAATAAACTGTGCCGTCTGTAAAGTCTAATGTCCGCGTATCAATTCTTTAAGAACATCAGCGTCAGTTATTATATTATAAGCGCAAGCATACTTCTCTGTAAGCAGGAATACACATCTCTGGCACTCAGTATAATGGAATATCATATGAAACTGTATACACCTCTGCGGACATGAAATTCATAAGCCAGAGCTTACACACACGCAGCCTGCCGGCTCAAGACACTGCCAAAAGTCTACTACTTCTGCTCTGCACGCGCGTCTACGTAATTATTTAATATTACGTCGTTATAATACAGCAGCGCTCTATTTGAGCACCGCGATGTTTCACAATCATGAACGCATTGCTGTGCGCAAAAAAGATGCGTAACATTCATTTTCTTTAAACTCTACCAATTTAATTTTCATTAATTTAGATGCAGATATCTCTACATTAATGGTCTATAACTGTCTGGTCTTTATTCATTCAGATCCACTGTTTATGTCGCCGATTCATTATTTCTTTTAGCGTATTTAGAAAAGACAAAAAAGGCCGGGGGGGGGGGGGGGGCATTTATAAAATTATACATAATCTGAGTGCTTTAAGAAAGTACACTCCCCCGTTTACGTGGTAAATTTCAAATTGACGCCTTCGAATATCGGCCCTGTTTACCATGTAGTCACTTACAACACAAGTCAAGTTCACAGGCTGTAAAATAAATGCCCTCACCTGTTTGATAATCCATGTCGTAACTCTAATCGTTTACAATCTAATGTTTACAACCAATGTTAAAGTTCACGATTTTATGTTCACTGTTGTTCGCACTCTCAAGGGTGTAAAAGGTAAATGTAGTCCCATAGCAGATACTACTGTTCCCGTAGGGGGAATGAAGTGTTAGAGACCTCACCAATCTAGGTTTAGCTTTTTTATGGCATCATCATCATCATCATCAATATCTTTTAGGTCTCGGTGGAGCAAAGGTCTTCAAATGAAAAAAATGCCTAACCTCCCTGTCCTGTGCTGTCCGATGTAGGTCTTTCCATGTTGTCTTTCCATGTCTTCAGTTTTTTTCTCCATGTGGTTTTTAGTCACTGGATGTCCCTTACCCTGGTGTCGTGCTTGAATAAGAAAATTATGGCACTTGTTAGTTTAGGACCGCCTCCTATCTCATTCTTTTCTGTATCCCCACCCATTTTCCTCTTGACTTTCTCCTGCAAGCGTCGCTTTGTGAGTGTAGCCTGTCACTCTTACGTTGGACAAACTAAAATTATGTAGTCTTTGATTCTGAGAGAGAGCCAGGAAACTCAGGGAAGTGACCGTTTGCTTTCATGAGACCGAAGGCAGCTAGAAAAACGCGAACGCCAGTTCGTTGTTCTAGTTACGTCGTCTCTTTTACCCGGTGGAAGCACCGGAGGAAACGTTTACCCGTCCTTACGTTATATTATGTCTCTTCTACGCACGTGTACTGCTCTCTCTCTAAATCTCTGCGCGCAGGTGTTCGACTACCAGCAGGCTGAAGTCTAATATAAATAAGGCAACTCACTCTGTCAAGGGCTTAATGTCTCCAGAATAATCCCTGACTTGTGGAGTGGACGCTGCCCAATAGTACTGCCGACCAGCTACATTTGGTGTTATAGAAATTCTTTACGTATCGTGAAGCTCCTAATATCTACCAAGAGAAAACTGGGAGGCCCATTAAGTCCCAGCTCAGTTTTTGCCTTCTTTTATTGGCTACTGCACCTCCTGATTGCTATATCCCTTACTGGATTAATTACTGCAATCATTTTAATGCTTGACAAGATCGCAATTCACTCCTAATTACCCATAGATCGCGAGTTCGTATCTGCAACTTGGAGTAAATATTACTGCAGTACCCAGTTGATGGTACCCATGCTCCAGCTGCCCCCGCAGAGAGAGAGAGAGAGAGAGAGAGAGAGCAGAAAAGCATTCCAAGTTCACCTACCACCGGGAACGTGTGTCAGTTTGTCCCGTCCCACGAACACGAGCAGTCGCATTTTGACTGGCCTAAGTCATGTGGTTATAGTTGGTCGCATTGCCTACACAACCTGATTTCAATCTCACATAACCCTTTGGATTCCAGGTTACCTTACATCTGTGTTACCCATGGATAGTATCTCCTACTGAGTCTGTATTTCTTGAATTTACTTTAATTTCACAACTCTACGGAGAAGAGAGGGGAAGAGAAATCCTCGATTGAAAGAGTAATATATCACAGCCGTTAACTCTTTCATTCCAGAGTTATTTTGCACGCTGTGCAAGACTTTTTTGTAGGCAGAATTTTAGAGAGTGAAGTGTTCATCTTTCAGTCTAAATTTTTTTTGTGAATTTTCCTTTGAACATGTACTTATTGTATACCAAACTGTAGGGAAATTGATAAAGAATTGTAATATATAATGTCTTTGGTAGTATTAACACAAGTTTGTTCGGTATAATTAAAACATTTTGCATGTAAAATTGAAAAACGCAAAAACGTTGACTGTAGAATACGATCTTACCAAAGACAAATTACTGTTGTAGACAATAAAACTTTCTTTTTAGTCTTCAAACGTCAAGTTAATCCATATACAAAGTAAAAAAAACATGCTTATGGCCACAATTAGTGCATTTAATGTTATTCACACCAGTTTTTCTGTGGTCCTTTGTAAGAAAAAAATAAATTATGCAATCGTGCATTACGTAATTTTCAAACAAATAAAGAAGAATAACGTCATATAAAAACTTTTTTACTCTTGTTTAATGTTTTAATAGTATCCCTAGATTCATCTTCTACCAAGAACTAGTGATTAGATATTACGGTAGGTCTAGTTTTGTTGCTTTTTGGTCGGCCAGAATATGACTACGCCCACTCATCAACTAAATCTAGTATGTCTAGCTTTTCTGCACAGATTCCGTATTTTGACAACAAACTGTGACTACCAATCATCATCAATGTCAGCAATGTTTCAAAGTAGTTTGACACAGTTATTTGCTTAGGAGACTTAGAAAATGTAAATATAAAGCGTGACATATTTCTCTAGCAATAACAACGAAAAACGCAAACACGCAAATCTTCACAAAAATTGTGATAATAACGTCAAAATACGCACATGTGCTTATTAACTACAGTCAAATTAGTTGTTTAAATAGTAGCGGAAGTCATTGTACGAGTTTTAATATATGAACTGCATAAAACGGACGATATTTAGGGTTTATTCGTGATAAACTAAAAACCACGCTGTGAGCGTTGCTCTGGCACGGCGCGTTGAATTTTGCAACGCTCAAAGCGTTGGTCTGGAGTCAAAGAGTTAAGGTGATTCAGAGAGACTCAGGGAACAGAGACTTGGGTGGTGGTTACTTTGTTGTAGGTTGTGGTCTGTTTGTGTTTATTTTTTGGGTTGTCAGGAAGACAGTTTGCTTACCACTTTACTTTGACTGCGTGGCCTTGTCAGGGTCGTTCTGCCTTAAGAACTGAGGACGTTAGACGGGGAGTAATCATTGTTATATTAGGTTATTCGTGCTGTGTGTTTTTTTTTTTTTTGGTCGTCCTGGAGTGGTGACAGACACGGATTGGGGTTTTTTTGTTGTTTATCGTGATATTGTGGTAATTTGGGTTTCACTGACTTTGATCAGGTATAATCTTTATTTGTTTTCCATATATATATATATATATATATATATATATATATATATATATATATATATATATATATATATATATATATATATATATATATATATATATATATATATATAATGTTGTTTGGGAAGTAATTAATGGTGTGCATCCTTACTCGTTATATAGAGATATAATTGAGAGAGGAAGAGTGGAGTGGAACATCAAAATTGGTTACGAGTGACATGAGCTGAATGTGTTGATAGTTACACATCAACTCTAAAATTCACATTATTTAATAAATTCAGATTTTCTATCTCTCACCTCACTCAGACTTTTGTCTCGTCACAGACAACCTCGTCACTCATGACACCTTGGTATTCCAGACTAAGGACTGCCTTAACAGGCTATCAATTGGTTTTCTTGATACATGTCCTACCCAACGCCACTGTCTTCTCGTCACCTCTTGTTCCACTGGAGTTTTCTTAAGTTGAGGTGTCCATATTGTTGTCGAGGATTCAGTGGCTTAAAGTTGCTAAAGGATGGGACACCGGACCCCGTGCCCAACTCACTTTAGTCGCCATTTGCAAAATGCCTGGCAGGTTACAGTGTTACTATTGTTTGCTCCTCTTTCGGACTTTGGTAGCACTTGGATAAGCTCTTAAAATCATCTCCTGTATTGCTTCTTATAGATTAAGCAACGACCACTGGGGATTTCAGAACGAGAAAGTCTATACCCCAGCCCAAACTCTTGCAGCAGTGATGCATTCTACAGAAATTAGTCTTACATGATGAGATTGCCAGCCACAAGAACAATCTCATACTAGTCGTTTTAACAATATACTGTGACAGAGAATTATGAAAAATAGATTTTATTATCTACATTTTTCTTCCACCTGGCTTCACCTTGCTTCCTTATTAGTTATGCACGTTTTTTTTAAACGTAGAACTCTCCTACACTTAGATATCTGGCTCTTTCTTAATTTAGCCACGCCTAATTCTTTCTTTTCTCTACACTAGGAATGTTTATTAGTTATGCACGTAGAAATCTGAGTAGAAGGGGGAGAGAATCTGAAAGAATGGGAGATAAATTACAATTATCCCCCCCCCCCCCATTCGTTTGTGAAACGCAATTAAGCTACAGAACGACGAAGATCTAAGACCGTCCGCTCGTTGCCAGAGGAATCTTGTCACAACAGAGGGAGGGGTATTACACCTATGAGTCTATTCCTTTACTAATTCTAATACCTATGATTTTTTTATATTTTTGTTTGATATTCAATAAAAGCTGTTGTAAAGTTTCTTTATGGTAAATAAAATTTACGTAAAACTTAATTTGCATGTGTTGGTCAGCTCGTCCCAAATATCCCTATTCCATTAATATAGTGTTTCGCATTTGTGCGTCTAATTGTCGTCACTTATCTGTGTGTGTGTATGTGAGTGGTTGATATATATATATATTAATATATAAATAGAGGTATAGTGTCTGACAAACAAAGTTCTGTTGTAGAGATAGGCTGGACTATAGAGGATCTTCTAAAATCCAGGGACAGAATCTACCTTCTTCACCATTTTTCACTCGGGAAATCTATTCCTTTACATTATCTCTCACTGAGTTACCACCTGTTCTAGTTCTATTCAGACGGGACCAAAATATCTTTAATACCTATCAAAAATCTACGATACATACCCGAGGGAGCAGTAGACTTATTCGCCTTTATCTTCTCAAAGGACCCCCCCCGGGAACGACACGGGGCGAACTTTGCACACCCGCAGGTTTTTCTTGCATAGGCTAAATAACTTATCCTAGCCCATTGCCAATGTTACAAATGTAACCCTTTTTACAAAACACGTTAGTTCAATCTTAGGAATAAGATGGTGTAGTACCCGAGGGTCCTTAAAGAGACAAAGAAAGAACAAGATTACTCCACCTTCAGGAATGTCGTACAGGGCGACTAACATAGGGCTGGCAACCTCATCATGTAAAACTAATTGCCACTAAAACCACTGCTGTAAGACGTGGGAATGCTTTGTGCAGGCTTCCTGCAAAGGAACCAGCCACAGCGGTGACTTCATGTTCCGTAAGTAGCGAAGACACTTGATGATGATGATGATGATGATGGTAAGAATAAGACTTGCTGGAATAGGCAAAATCTGAAAACAAGAGAGTGCAAGCGGGAGAATAGAGAAAACGACTAAGCTATATAGTGTGAGAATTCAACTATCATGCTAAGATAGAATTCTTCTCTAAATCTGTCTCATCTATTACAAAACACGGAGAGAGACAGTTCCTTAGCAGGTACTGGCTTAGGGATGTGACGTGTTAGAGGCATCACAATACTAGGTTTGAGCTTTAAGATGTGGGTTGACCGGTTCCCTTCCTCCCTGCTGTCATTTAGTGTTCCTGTCTTTATCGCCCTGTAACTGTTTCATCATTTTCTTATTTTATTTCTCTCCCGGTTTTGCTCTTTCATCATTCTTTAAAGTAATCTTGTTATTTGTAACGTTATTTCTTTCAACACACCTAGCTCGTTAGACAAGTTATTGTTTGGCGCGGTAGTTGGCCACATTGGCAATAGAAAGAATTCGTTTGAGGGTTTAAACAAGCAAGTGCCACCACATTTGGAAACAATGGCAGTCAAGCCGCTGGCGGTCGACAACAAAGAACTCGCGACACGCACAGGAATATTTGTTACCAGATGGTAGACTTTAAGCGGCATAAAATCTTAGATGGTGTACGGGACGGGACAGTGAAAGAAGAGATTAAAGGAAGACGCCCGTGCGCCAGGCAACAATGTACAAAAGACGGCGACGGTATGTCGCAACAGAGGGCTTTGTGACAAGGGGCGGATAATTTCTGTATCGGGCAGCCAATCCTAAACCACGGTTTGTCTCGTCACCGAACACCCAGCAAAGAGGCGAAACGGCGGTTACGAGAGCCCACCCACTTTTAACAATTAACAGGCACTGAAATTGCAAGCTAGCATGCAGACGACACATGGTAAGATGTACGACGAATTAGTAGAGGAAGGGGAGGAGTCAGAGCAAACAGCCCCAGAAGTGTCATTCATTGGCAATCCAGCAATATAACGAGACTTTCGCCAGAAGTCAGTACGGTTTACCAATAATCGCGGAGAATTAGAGGAAGAGTTTCCATGAGCTTAGCCTGTTTACAGCCTGTTCCATAATTTCATTCATGTTGGGTTTATAATCCATACATGTAGAACTTAATTTTATATAGTGTTCTTAAGAAATTTGAGAAGGGAAAAGTAGGTTAGTAAATTTTAGAAACATTAGTACCGGTAATAATGTTTCTTTTTCATTATCAGTGACTGCTTTTTGCACTTAAAGGTAAAGGATCCCGTTACACGCCCATTGAGGCATATTGGGAATATGGTGTTAGGCCCATATTTTCTTGACCATCGGCACACTAGGGGTGGTGTAGTCAGCATCACGCCGGCTGCCTTAACCTTCCCAGAAGTTGCTCTGGTACCCAGTTGAGGCTTGGTCGACCCAGGAGCCGTTTGCGGCCTAAAAAAATCCCACCTCATATGAGGATCGAACAATAGACTGCTGAGCTAGGAAGCCAGTGCACTAACCACTATGCAACCTCGGCTCCCTTTTGCACTTAACCTCATAGCTAAATGTGCGAAAGACTGTTCTTTTTCCATTACTTCTATTTGTTAATGGTTAATCCGATCAAAGATTTTTCATTTAGGACATATAATATAAAGAAGTAATTCATAGATATATACTTCACATTCATCTAGATTATTAGATCATCATTGCAGACTGTCATGTGCACACACTTTCATGCTCACTATATTTAACTAGAGTGATCAGGTATGTCGAAGCAATAGTGAGGAATAAGATAAAAAGAAAGTCTACTATTGAAATTAGATGTGAAATTTATGAAGCCACTTTGTGTCTTCAGTCGTGCAGAAGTCTGAGTCTACACATTACATGTTTGGCGTCTAATTGGAAAGAAGCTAGCAAAGCGTACTTCCAGATAGCAAAATTCACAAGATAGGACATCATACACTTCATAAGTCACAAGCAAGATCCTCACGCCTCCGTTTGTATACGTGATGCAGCATTTTTGGCATCTGTTTTCCAACATCGCATACCCTCACAAGTTGATGAGTCTATACATATCAAGTTCAACTCCCCTGAAGCTATAGTCTGAACCAAGTTCAGCTACACAATGCGTCAGTACATGAAGTGAATTCATCTACTCTAATCGTGTATTGCACAGCGTGAATTCATTCAAGCAAGCTAATTTTCACGAAACACTCTTGTTACCAGAAGATTATTTCGTAAAGATCTCCAGTCTGGTCAGTGCCTTTTCGGGATCAGACAGCAAACATTTTCTTGAGACAAATGTCAACAGTTCGTTGACGCTAGAGAGATTTCCAAGCGTTGAGGGACATTACATCTTACAAGTGATCACTACTACATGTGCAAGAGTTTCACCAAATCACCAATAAGTACTCGTCTTGGAGATAACCCACACGGCGTAATATACATCTACATTGGAAGTCTGTACATACCATCACACAATCACACAATGGCGGAAATTGGAAAGACTTGTAGACAGTGTGGAGTGGTAACATTTAATATATCACATCATCATTTCACTATCTACCTATGTTTACTCTCATATTTAATTAACTACATTTTTACATTTCATATGTGTGTGAATTGTCTTTCATCATCATCCTTTTTCACTTTCTACTAACCCTATATGTGTATATATTTAACTAATAAACTGTATAGCCGCTTTGATAATTTCCTAGTTATTTAGTGTATCACTCGTGCTATCTGTGTTAAGTATTTACATATAGGTAAAATTCTTCATTTAAGAGGTTGGGGACTTTTTCTTTATCGAGTTCAGGGAAAAAAGCTAATGTCGTAGGGAAATAGAAAACTGTCCATGATTTATTAAAAAACACTCTCTAGTGGAGAGCATTCGCCTTCTCTTCTTCTTGCCCTCATCTCGAATAGGTCTCTTGCTCTCTTACGAGCCAATTAATTTCTAGATTCCTTCTTCACAACAATCGATAGGCCATCCCCGCTATACTGTCGCAGTGCCACCATTGGTACCCCGCCCAGTATATCTTATACGATACCAGCCTTTGCCTTACCTAAATCAAGAGCAGAATCAGGTATGCTTTTACAAGAACATTCGATGCTCTTTTATATTTTGTAATTGAAAGTTCATATTAACTTGTGATAGTTGTAAATATTAGCACATAAAAACAGTATTATCAGTAAGGAAAAGCTGCAGTATTATGTTATAAAAGAAATGTAATATTAGCGTTGAGATGGTACATTTGTCAGGGTGGCATGGGTAATTTTTAGGGCCTCATTTTTTAATGTTGTTACCAAATGCACTTAACAGATAGAACACAATTTTCCATAATTTCTACAGCCTGTAATAAAAGTTAAAGACCAGAACTTATTAATATGTCTATGTCGTTTTGTGTTTCCATTGCTGAATCTGTTCTTTTTTTTTCTTCCTAAAGATAAAAGAATAACTTTTAATGATAACGGACACCTCTTCAAGTTCTTTATGTGCCTGTTTTATTCTTGTATAACTCTGTCTTCAATACTCGTCTCGGCGTCCCACTTTATTTCTCTGAGCTTGCCTGCTGCCATTGCCACCTAAGCCACCATCATCATCACCACTGCCAACACTACTGCTACCACTATTGCAACTGCTGCTGATGCAGCTCCTGCTACAGCTACTTATACTACTGCTACTGCTATTATTACTACTACAACTACTACTACGACAACTACAACTACTACTGCTGCTGTTACTGCTGCTGATATTACTACTACTACAACTACAACAACAACAACAACAACTACTACTACTACAGCTACTACAACAACAACAACAACTACTACTACTACTACTACTACTGCTGCTGCTGCTGGAATAATTGTTATTTATTTAATATACAAGAGGAACATTTGAGCTGAGGGAACATTTGAATGTGATAAAGACAAAGGTAAACATTTCTCAGCAACAAGAGAATTCTTCAGGAAAACGTTCTTACTATTTATATGCACGAAATGTTTACCATCTTATTATTGTTATTACGTGAACATCATTACAATACAGTTTGCCCTCGATGTTCGGCGGTACCATTTGCGCCGATTTAAAATAACGCCGACGGTGAAATCTGAAGGTACATAAATACAAATTTACAAATATAAATTTTTTAATCTCTTATTAAAATACTATGAAATAACCATTGGAAAACATCGTAGAAGAATGCTAGTAGCTACCAGAGGTGGGCTTGAACGAAATTACATTTGAAGACGTTACAGAGCTGATGGAAAGCCATGGAGAAATTCTTTCCCATGAAATCATGGAATTGACCGCATAACTAAGCCAACAGAAGTGCACAGAGGATGAGAGAAATGAAGACTCGTGATCTGCAATTTCAGAAAAATGACTGCGAGATTGAACACAACTGATAGTGGAGTGTTACAGGAAAGTGGGGTCAAAATGGCATTCATGAACCTTTATTATGTTTCTTTTGAAAGAAAGGAAGAGAAAATCACGACAATCAACATTGCATGCTTTCTTCAACAAACAAAAAACGTGATGATGCCCAATCAGAGACGTCGTCAAGGAACTAAAGCCGCTGCATTAGGCCATTGTTGGTTAAGTGTGCATAGTGATGTAAAATTTTACTTAATTTAATGTAGTTTATTTCACAGCGTTAAATATAACAACATTGTATTACTCGTCATTGTTTTGGGTGATTGAAACGTAAGTCGATGACTTCTCATTGAGTTACCGTATAAAATGGCTTAAATTACGCCGATTCCAATTGCGTCAGTTCGTCCAGAAACGCATCCCCGGCGTAAATCGAGGGCAACCTGTATATTGAATAAGGACAGTCAATAAGTGTGAAATAATGCTGCTAGGGAAGCTGGAAGATAATGACTGAAAAATGAATGATTGTTAATGTAGATAACTTCCTTTTACGTTAAACACTAGGATGGTTCAATGATTGTTAATGTAGATAACTTCCTTTTACGTTAAACACTAGGATGGATGAATGATTGTTAATGTAGATAACTTCCTTTTACGTTAAACACTACAATGGATGAATGATTGTTAATTTAGATAACTTCCTTTTACGTTAAACAGTAGGATGGATGAATGATTGTTAATGTAGATAACTTCCTTTTACGTTAAACACTAGGATGGATGAATGATTGTTAATGTAGATAACTTCCTTTTACGTTAAACACTAGGATGGATCAATGATTGTTAATGTAGATAACTTCCTTTTACGTTAAACACTTGGATGGTTCAATGATTGTTAATGTAGATAACTTCCTTTTACGTTAAACACGAGGATGGTTTAATGATTGTTAATGTAGATAACTTCCTTTTACGTTAAACACTAGGATGGATGAATGATTGTTAATGTAGATAACTTCCTTTTACGTGAAACGCTAGGATGGATGAATGATTGTTAATGTAGATAACTTCCTTTTACGTTAAACACTAGGATGGATGAATGAATGTTAATGTAGATAACTTCCTTTTACGTTAAACACTAGAATGGATGAATGATTGTTAATGTAGATAACTTCCTTTTACGTTAAACACTAGGATGGATCAATGATTGTTAATGTAGATAACTTCCTTTTACGTTAAACACTAGGATGGATCAATGATTGTTAATGTAGATAACTTCCTTTTACGTTAAACTCTAGGATGGATGAATGATTGTTAATGTAGATAACTTCCTTTTACGTTAAACACTAGGATGGATGAATGATTGTTAATGTAGATAACTTCCTTTTACGTTAAACACTAGGATGGATGAATGATTGTTAATGTAGATAACTTCCTTTTACGTTAAACACTAGGATGGATGAATGAAAATATATATATATATATATATATATATATATATATATATATATATATATATTTATTTATTTATATATTTATATATTTATATATACATATATACATATATATATATATATATATATATATATATATATATATACATATATATATATATATATATATACATATATATATATATATATATATATATATATATATATATATATATATATATATATATATATATATATATATATATATATATATATATATATATATATATATATATATATATGAAGGCGTAACCATTATTCTACAGAAACGAATAGAAAGGACATTACTGGAATGGAGACCCATCAACAACAGACTGATAAGATTAAGATTGAGAGGGAGATTCACCAACACTACAATAATACAATGCTACGCAACAACGAATGATAGCGATGAGGAGGTCAAGGATGAATTCTATCAACAACTGCAGAAAGAAATGGAAGACACACCTAGATATTGTTATAGTAATGGGAGACCTCAATGCGAAAGTTGGTACACACAATACATATAATGAAAGAACAATGGGGAAATGCGGCAGCGGAACAGCAAACGAAAATGGGGATAAACTAATAAGTTTCTGTAACATTAATAACCTGGTCATTGGAGGAACACTCTTCCCACATAAAGAAATTCACAAATTAACATGGGAATCACCAAATGGTCGGGACAGAAACCAGATAGACCACAACATGGTTAACGGTAGATGGAGACATGCATTACAAGATGTGAAGGTAAGAAGAGGTGCAGATGTGGGAAGTGATCACCATTTAGTAGTAGCAAAACTGAAAGTGAAACTAAGAAGGGCTGCACCAACTGTAACTACACAGAAAAGGTTTGACATCAGCAAATTGAAGGACTCCTTTACCAGAAAAGCTTTTACGGCCGACATAAAGAAACGATATCAATTTGCCAAAAGTTAGGAAAAGACATTGACTGATGATATAGACCAGAATTTCAACACCATTTCAACAATATACAAAGAAAGCAGCAAATCATGCTTGGGATTCCAGGAAAGGAAGAAGCAAGACTGGATAACACCAGAAACTTTAAACACCATAACGATGAGAAAGGAAATGAAAAGAAAGAAAACAGAAGCGAAGTCCCCCAGGTTAAAGCAACTATATAGCGAACAGTACAGTCAGCTGGACAAGGAAGTTAAACGCCAAACCCGAGCCAACAAAAGGAATTTCCTAGACGATCTTGCAAGACAGGCAGAGGAGGCAGCACTGAGAAATGAACAAAGCACAGTATACAAAATAACTAAATTCATCAGCGGAAAACGAGGTGCAAACAATATTACATTAGTAAGAGATAAGCAAGGTAATCTCATCACGACAGCAGAGGGACAAGAAACAAGATGGGCAGAGCACTTCAGAGAAACTCTGAACAAGGAACCACCAGAGACACAATTGAATGTTCCTGAGGCTGAAAACGATCTAGATGTGAATACAGACATTCCACGAAAAGAAGAAATCATCACAGCAATCAAAGGGTTAAAGAACGGCAAAGTTCCGGGCCATGATAACTTAAATTCAGAGCTATTTAAGACAGACCCTGAGCTAGCAGCAGAACTATTAGAACCACTATTTGCACAAGTGTGGAAAACGGGGACAACACCATCAGAGTGGAACAAAGGAATAATTGTCAAATTGCCCAAGAAGGGAGATCTTGCAGACTGCAATAATTGGAGAGGAATCACTCTTCTCTCAGTTCCCAGCAAAATACTAGGCAGGATAATTATACAGAGAATTTCAAAGGCAGTAGATCACAAACTGAGGAAAGAACAAGCAGGATTTAGAAAGAACAGGAGATGTGTAGATCATATATTCATTCTCAGGAACATTATAGAGCAGTGCTCAGAATGGCAAAGACAGCTTTACATTAATTTCGTTGATTTTGAAAAGGCTTTTGACAGCATACATAGGGACAGTTTATGGAAAATACTGAGGGCTTATGGAATTCCAAGCTGCTTAGTGTCAAACATAAAAAGCCTCTATGCAAACTTTACGTGCAGTGTTGGGCAGAGCAACCTAACCTTTGAGGTGAAGACAGGAGTACGACAGGGATGCCCCTTATCAACCACTCTATTTTTAACAGTCATAGACTGGGTGATGCACCAGACAACAGAGGGCAGTCCAAGAGGAATAAGATGGACAACATTTTCTACATTGGAAGATCTGGAATATGCAGATGACATTGCACTACTAGCACATTCACATCAACACATCCAGGAAAAAACGGATAGACTTAATACGTTTAGCCAGCAGGTGGGCTTGAACATCAATTTAAAGAAGTCTAAGGTCATGACGCTCAATGTGAGCAACCCTGAGCCCATATCAGTAAGGAATAAGCAATTGGTACAGACAGATACCTTCACATACCTAGGAAGCATAGTAACACCAGACGGCGGGGCAGGTAAAGACATCAACATCAGAATGAATAAGGCAAGAACAGCCTTCTTTAGCCTAAACAACATCTGGAAGTCCCCCCAATACAGCACAAGCACAAAATTAAGATTATATCAGAGCTGTGTGCTTTCTGTGCTTCTCTATGTTGCGGAATGCTGGAGAGTTACAGAAAAGGAAATGTCGAAATTGTCCTCTTTTCACACAACATGCCTAAGAAAAATTCACTGAATCTTTTGGCCGAATACCATCACTAACCAAGATCTGCTTACTCGTAGCAAGCAAGGGGACATGCACACCATCATAGCTGGCAGACGCTGGAACTGGGTTGGTCATGTCCTCAGAAGAGACCCCGATGCCATCACAAGAACAGCTATGCTTTGGACCCCTGAAGGAAAACGAAAAATAGGCCGACCAAAAACAACCTGGCGGAGGACTGTGGAGGCTGAGATGCAAAGAATGAACCAGAGTTGGGGCACTGTACGAAGGATGGCCACCGACCGAGCAAAGTGGAATCAATTTGTTGTTGCCCTACAAGACGCCACTAGGCGTGATGGCCACTGACTGCTTTGACGGTCGGCGGCTAAGGATCAAAGAAGAAGAAGATGAAAAAGAATTAGAAGAAAAAAAACTTGCACATGAAGAGAAAAAGCTTGCACATGAAGAAAAAATGGTGACTTTACGTATTGAAGAGCAAAGAGTGCAACATCAAAGTAGACAAAATGACGACTCTGAACATAGAGGTTCCTCTAGCAACCACAATAGCGGTTTTGTTAAATTTCGTTTGCCTGTGTTTAAGCCAGAAATAGACGATATTTCATCCTTCTTACAACGCTATGAAAATGTTTGTGAAGAAAATAATCTTGATAGGCCTCATTGGTGTACAAGTGTTGCGTAGCATAATGTGTGTTGCGTATAAATGTTCCGTGGATGATGTCACATTTGCCACACAATGTTGAGGGTGTTATATTTCATCTGCTTTCCAAAGGTATGATAATACTGGCATTTGTAGAGTGGTGTATCACCCTCAGACACCAGGGATGATGAGGCAGAGTAACATGGTGTCTTTAGTCTGGTTTAAGTGTGTGACGTAAGGATAGAGTCAGATAGCTACCGTACCATACATGGACGTCACATCAGACCATACAACGTAGAAAGTCAATAAAGCTTTTAACAGCAGTGATGTTTTTTTTGTGTATATATTGTGTACGCCACAATGACAAGATGCATGGACATCGTTATGCAGAAACATCACAGGTATAGTACAACAGTCATTGTATCATCGACGTAGTCAATTCAACAGGAACAGCATACAGCATCAAATAATGTAAATCATATGCCTTTTAGAATATCGTAATCAGCTGTACATGTAGTCAGGTAGTAAACTTCCCCTTTCCATAAGAGCTAGTAGATATCAAATGGGAGATTAAATCTAGTCTCCTATATTCGACCTCAACAAGACAGGCATGTCTTTTGAGCGTCACATTATCGTCCTCTATGTTTCTTAAACAGCAAAGATATCAAACCTAGATCCATCAATAAAGTTCAGGAAGCAAATGGTCCTTAGGACAGGCATCAATCGATGCGTGACAATATAAGTGAATCGTGAGCTGAGCAAACTTGTCATATCATAGACTCTATAACGAGGCAGGCTAGGCAAAAGTCAACATCACAAGATGGCGATAAAGTTACTCAGCAAAAATATTCAGTTACCTGTTCATCAGGAATTAAATCACATAAATCACAAAGGCCTCCAGGCATTTGGAATAACATAGAGATATATCATCTCAAAAAAGGAACAACAATGATGAGGACTCCTTCCTGAATAATATAAGCGAAGACGCTAGCACACCGCTACGTCTCGCCTTACCAGCATCTCTGCTCAGACTGACCTGGGCGTAAATCATTCAAAAAACTGCCACAAACAAAGACATGCGCAGAACACCCGAATCGAATACAACTCAGCTAATTTACGAAACAAAGAATGTTCTACGATGTTCGACTAAAGATTCGAACCTAAAAAGGAAATGAATCTTGAAACATTGCGATTGCCAACTGTTTTCTAAGAACTGGCGATCTGAGCGCTCCGTATATGGACATGACTCAAAATCGTTCACACAAACTATCGGCAACTATACTATCAGACTATTGTCACACGATTAGACAACTAGTAGAAATAAGAAGTGACTACAATTCCATGAGTTACTTCCCATGCATTAAAAAATTAACTATAGTCAGAATGCATGGTCAGAATATATATTCAGAATAAGTTGCGACAAGTTTAGCGCAACAACAAGATTGATGGATTTCATGACTGTTGAATCCTTAACGGCTCTGTGCCAATTGGACGGGCCGAATAGACACAATTATATGCTGCTAAAACATTATTATTAAAACTTCATCAGTTAGACGCTGAAGGTTATCGTATGAAGTTCAAACATATGATTCCTGAAACTGGTAAAAATTTTACACAGTTTGTAGCTGCAACTCGACTAACATTTAATAGATGGATACAGCTTTCCGGCATTGAAGAGAATTATGAGGGCCTTAAGGACTTATTATTGCGAGACAAAATTTTGTCTTCTGTAAGCAGAGCACTGCGAGAATATCTACAGGAAAGGAAGCCGTCGAGTTTGAGTTCAATGGAGGAATTATGTAGACAATATTGCAATGCACATCCGGGAGTTTGTGTCAGTAACAACACTATTAAGGAAGCTTTACCTGTTGCCGCAGCTACAACTTGGAACCATAACAATTATAGACAAAGATCCTGCAGTTTTGATGGGAATTTCAAACCAAACAAATTCAATAACTCACAACCATATAGAGGTAGACAACCATATAGGAACTATTTACCCCAAAACAGAGGTAATTTTCAACAAAACTCAAGACAAAGAAGGAATGATAATTTTGGTAACTATAATAAGAATTGGAATAACTGGGGACCAAATAACCAAAATTTTTCACATCGGAATAGGTCACAAGACTATAGAAATCAAGGAAACAACAATAGGAACCAAGGAAATAATTACATGAGTCAAAATAACCCTGTTTACGATCAGAGACATAGGTCACGCTCTAGAAATACTGCATACTCGAACTACCATGCCAACTCAGCAAATACTGCTGCTACACCTGAGAACGCGCAAGACAACAATGTGGTTAATCATTCAGCTTCATGTTGTTCGTTTGACTTTGATACTGCTTTACAGTGTCCAGAGTGCCAAACTCTATTCCAGTCTAATGCGACTTCGTTGTTAAAATGCGGTCATCCGCTACCAGCAGTTACTGCTTCATCAGCACATGATGGCACAGGGGTACTACAGCTTCATAGAGGCTTATTGAATGGCACTCAAGTTACAGTACTCCGTGATTCTGGTTGCACGACTGTCGGAGTGAGACAGTCATTAGTACATCCGTCACATGCAACGGGTGACTTTGTTAAAAGTGTAACTTTTGGCGGGACAGTTGAATTTTATCCCACAGCCGTGGTGGATATTCACTCACCATTTTTTGCAGGCAAGGTTAAAGTGTGTTTGTTAAGGAGCCCAATAGCGGATGTCACACTTGGTCGGATACACGGCAGCAATGATTGCTCACCCGAGGAAATTAATCAGTGGGAACACCTTAAAGCCATCTTTCAAGCAGTTGATGACCACCCTAGACCTACTACTCACTTCTCTGCACTATCAGTAATTCAGGAGGAAAATTCTTCTTTTCCAGATGTCCCAATGAACTTACCTGATCAAACTAGACCCATTACATCTGTTAAAGTAGGTTTAGCAGTACCTTATGAGCAGTCAATTACTACATGCTCCAAACCGATGGGATCGATTTCTAATGAACATCATACTCAGCACATGCAGTATGATGCACCTTTTAAGGCAGTCACGACGCACAGACGGCAGATTAATCACCATGTCTCTCATTCCACTGCGACGGCATACCTTCCCAGCGCACGATTTCGTGCTGGAAAAGCGAATGTAGTGGGTTCAACCCCCACATATGGTGGTATCAATACACGCTTACGCACCGTATTAGTGCGAAATCTTCTACCAAACAATACATGGGGTGCACTGACTGAATTTTTTCAGTTTTTAATATGGTTTCTCGGGTGCATCTTTCTCATTTTACGTATATCTTATGTCTTAAATTTCATTTGTGCCACAGAACATTTCCAAAATTCTAAAATTGTCCATGCCTACTACTCAGAAGCAAGTTCGTGGTCATCTCGGTTTAATTCAGTACTACAGTAGACTTATACCCAACTTGTTTTCGTCACTGCTGACCTCTCTGCCTTGGAAAAAAAAGGCTTACCGAACCACGTGCATTGGACACCAGAGTGCCAGGACGCGGTAAATTATATTCAAAATTCAAATTTCTTTTTTTTCTCTATACCACCTATTTGAGGTAACCAGTTATAAATTTGAATTATTATCCCCGCACAGATGCTTGTTCCAGAGTTTCGTTGCTTCGCTGGTGCAAGAATTTGAGAGGACGGTGCATGCAACCTTCCATATCTCAAGAACGTTGACTGATGCCGAGAAAATATGATATTCAAGCTATCCCAAATTCATCAAATATAGTCGTCGATAATTTATCGAGATGCCCACAGCTCGAACCTGAAAATTCATATTCATTTAGTTAATTGACTTTAGATTATACATGTGTGAAGCCATGGTGTTTATCCACTACTAGTCACTTTGACAAAGGACGATGAAGACACGAACACTAAGTTCAAACCATTCATATTAACATTTGTGATTTGCATGACTTTGAGATAATCATTATTCACTTTAACTAGTGGTACAATGAACAGTATTATACTACTTGCAGACATGAGCAATTTCCAACTACGACATCATGTTATTATTCTGGAATGCACATTCACATGCTATATTATGCTACAAATCTAGTCCTGACACGGATAGTTTTGAGTATGATTATATTATTGCAAATTTGTTTTGGACATTACTTGTCTTGCCACAACGTACAAAAGGTACTTAGAGCAGAATAATTAAGTAATGTAATAATTATGTAAATTAATTATACTTACGTTCTTGTACTTTTTTTTTCTTTCTCCTTTTGTGATATATTCATGTACTTTAGCTACATTAATGTCATATCGCATTGCTTAATATCTTATTTGATTCATGTCATGTTTAAATTACATTTAAGCTTTAATTTTAGGATTTCTGACAGCATTGTTAGTTGGAGATAACCTTCTATTTTTTGTTATATTTATTATTATTATTCATGCATTTTTGAATTTTTGATTACAATTTTTTATTTTATTTTATATATCTTATACCATTTCCATATATGCATGTTATGTCTTTGATATGTTTATTGTAAACTCACATTCATCATACATTTATGTATTTTTTTTGGTCACATCATTGGAATATCGACTGTATATGACTTGTTACTTATTGACATATGACTGTTTATGACTGATGACAAATTCGTCTAGCATTATATTTGATAATAAGTTACATTATGCAGACAGACTGCGACTATATTATTTTCAATATGGCTCAATATTTGTGATATGATCAATTTTGGCCGAGATTTCCGCATAGGAAATATTTGAATTGGAAAAAAAAATAATAAATTTGTTTTTTTTACACCGCGAAGGGGGTGATATGTTAAGGATAGATTTGGGATGCAGATAAAATAGTGTGGCATGTTACTACACGCTAGCACATTTCCATTTTTATGTGAGGAACTGTGTTCGCCTGTAGACAAACTACGGTTTGCACGAAGCGTCCACCCGTGGTGAGCGAGGCGTTCACCCGTGTTGAGCGACGGTCAACTAGTGACGTTTTCTGTCACATGTCGTGGCGTTCAGTGTGTTAATTCATTGGGCTTCCGTCTTTGTGTTTGCGTCCGAGAGAGATGTAAATTTTCCAGCCACGGGATAATGGAGAGTGATATAAATATTTCCATTGTGGCATTATTGATTTTCGGAGGCCACCACGTTATGTGCAAGATGGTTCACGAACTTATCTAGAAGTTCATACCATAAATTACTATAAGTAACGTTGAGATAATGAGGCAACTAATATTTTGTTTGGCCTGATTTCTTCTGCCGCATTACTTTGGTTTTCGTGGATTGCCCGAACCTTTAGTACAACGGCCAGGATTGAGTGGAGATGAGGGGAGTGTATTATTATCATATTATTGCCACTTAAATATGCCTAACGTTTGAATCTTATTGACGGACCATGGATAATCTACTACGCTTATCCATTGCCATGTACTTTTTGATGTTTGATGGACGTTATTGTGAAGTGACTTTATTTATTAAATGTCAACCATGTTTTCCCGTGGACCTTTTCACCTACCGGCTTTGTTATGTGTACTGACAATAATGTCCTGAATGAACACCTATCATTCGCGTATACATGCATGATCCTCTAATTTATCCCACCGTAACAGAACCCATAAGATGAACGGGGCGTTGTTCGATTGTTCGAGATAAAATCGATTTGCAGTATCCGAGGAGCAGAATCTGATCGCAGTGACCTGGATGTCCATGTGACCCTGGTGGGCAGGGTCATTGAAGTGAATAACTACTGGTGTGGATTCCACATATGTCATAGGGGTGCTGGCTGAACCGGCCCCCAAGTCGTCCTACATCTTCCTACGTTAAATCATATGATCATAACCCTCCACTCCCAAAGGAGCATAGGCCTTCAACAAACTCATGCCAAGTCCTCCTGTCACGTGCCATCATCTCAAGTTCTTTCCACGTTCTCCTCATCATTTTCACCTCTGTTTCCAGCTCTCTTCTCCATGTGCTTCTTGGTCTACCTCTGCCTCTCTTGCCCTGGGGGTTCCAGAACAAGGACTGCCTTGTAATGCTATCAACAGGTTTCCTCAGTTGTGTCCTATCCATCGCCATCGTCTTCTTATCATCTCTTGTTCCACTGGCACATGTCTAGTTCTTGTCATCAGTTCCACGTTGGTAACCTTGTAATACCATTTTAATCCCTCTATTCTACGCAAGCACCCAAGTCGTCCTACATCTTCCTACATTAAATGCCACCAGTAAATTAAATGAATAGTATCTGCCAGTCTGGTATGCAGGCATATAGGGTACCTTGGAATCAGGTCCTTGTCACTACTGGGAGATTAGCGAAGTATTAAGTTATTTTTAGAATTTTTAAATAATTAATAATCATATAATTAATGTCAAGACAAATGGGCTGCAACTGTACTGTTATCTCAGACCTGTGGCCCTAACTGTGACGTATGCTTCCTGTTTTGTTGAGTGCTCTCCTGGCGTACTCTAAAGCGTGAAGGGTCACGGCTGAAGACGATAGAACCTGGCCAGACTATAAGGAATGTCTTCGTCATCATCATGATCATCGTCATCAACGTCATCATCACCATCTATGTCATCACAATCAACGTCATCATCACCATCAATGTCATCACATCATCACCATAGAAAGCCATCACATCATCACCATTGCCATCATCAACGTCATCATCATCTTTATCAATGTCATCATATCATCACCATCATCATCATCGTCATCATCTTCATCATTGTCATCACTTCATCACCATCACCATCATTTTGTTGTTTTTTTTTCTTCAGAATAATGTCTGTGCTTTTTTGCAGTTTTTTTTTTCTTCAGAATAATGTCTGGATTTTTTTTTTTTTTTTTTTTCAGAATAATGACAGTTTTTTTTGTGTACTTTATTTTACTTCAGAATCAAGTCCGTGTTTTATGTTGTTTTTTTTTTCCTGAATAATGTGTGTTTTTGTTGTTGTTGTTTTTTTTTCCTTCAGAATAATGTCTGTTTTTTTTCTTCACAATAATGTCTGTCTTTTTGTTGTTTTATTTTCATTCAGATTAATGTCTGTATTTTTTTTTCTTCAGAATCATGTCTGTGTTTTTGTGTTCTTTTTTTCAGAATTATGTCTGTGTTTTGTTGTTTTCTTTTTAATTCAGAATAATGACTGTTTTTTTGTTTTGTTTTTCTTCAGAATCATTTCTGTGTTTTTTGTTTTATTTTATTATTCTTCAGAATAATGTCTGTGTTTTGTTGTTGCTTTTTCAGAAGTCTGTCTTTTTGTTGTTGTTTTTTTTAGAATCATGTCTATGTTTTTTTGTTGTTTTTTTTCAGAACAATGCCCGTGTTTTTTGTTATTTAAAAAAAAAATAATAATGTCTGTTTTTTATTTTTTGGTTTTGTTTTCAGAATAATGTCTTTTTTATTTCCTTCAGAATAATATCTGTATTTTTATGTTTTTTTTTCATCAGAATAATGTATGTGGTTTTTTGTTGTTGTTTTTTTTTGTCTTCAGAATGATGTCTGTGTTGTTTTTTTCTTCAGAATAGTGTCTGTGTTTTTTTTTTGTATTTTTTCAGAATAATGCCTGTGTTTATTTGTTTTTTTTTTCTTCAGAATAATGTCTGTGCTTTTGTGTTGTTGTTTGTTTTGTCTTCAGAATATTGTCTGTGTTTTCTGTTGTCGTTTTTTGTCTTCAGAATAATGTCTGTGTTTTTGTTGTTGTACCCAAGGTAGCGATGGGGGAAACATCTCAGGCAGATGCCCCTAGTGCAACCTCTTTTTAACTAGATGTGTATTCAAAGGCTTCTGAAGAAATAGGTTTGAATCTCTAGCAGCTACCTATGGCTTAGAGAGGAAGAAATACAACATGAAGCTATCCCAGAGTCTGAGGGGATCAGATTATGATGTGTTCCTCAAAATGCCCAATAAGGACCAAAACAGCTACGAAATGTTAAAGAAGGCTTTGCTTCAGCGTTTTCAGCTGAACCGCAGATACTTTCCGTAGCAAGTTCCGTGAGGATAAGAGGCAGAAGGACGAGTCGTTTAGAAAATTTGCTACACGACTAGAAACGTACTTGGAGAAGTGGGGATCTCTCAGCACCTTCGATGAATCTTATGAAGGGCTGCAGGAGATGATTATCGTGGAGCAGTTCAAGGACTCGCTCACCACTGACATGAGACGGTTCCTGGCGGAGCATGTGGCCGAAACTCCTGAGCAGGTGGTGGTATTTGCCGATAAGTACCAGAGCGCCCAGGCAGAAGTTAACCCTGTCAGGAAGCGCGGCCACGATAATCGGCCCCATCAAACCTATCGCCCATCCACAGATGTGCAGAGTACGCATGCGACCACACACAAAACGGTATAACAACCACACGATAGCACCAGGTAGAAACAGCGATTCAGCCCAGGGAACTGGAAAGACGATGGTGAAGATCGTGCAAAACTGACACGCATTTCAGATCGGACTGTAAGAGGCCGAAACAGGTCCTTATAGCGTTGCATGTCTGTTGACAAGGTCGACAGGGAAACATGACTTTCAGACATACGAACAAAACCCCAGTCATCCCCCCATTAGTGAACACGTAACTGTTGGTAAACACACAATACGTTGTTTATATGATTCGGGTTTAGAGTACTCAGCTCTAGTTTCCCCATCTTTGGTGAAGGCCTACCAATACACTGGTGAAACTGTAGAAATACAGGGGCCGCGGAAGAGCATAGAGCCTGTGATTCTTCAAGTTGCGGAAATTGATGTTTTAACCCGATATGTACGGGGAAAAATCAATGCCGCAGTTTTAGACGATTTAGTCTCACATTTTAGGGAGAAAATATGTCTTCCTTGGGGATCCTTCGCAGAAACCCAGGTCGACACAGGAGATAGAGAACCCAGGACATACCCAGGCGAACCCTGAGCTCTCATCTCTAACCAGCCCCAACATATCGGAGCTGAAGAAGGCACAAATGGATGATGAAACCCTAAAGTCTTGTTTTGCTAGGGTGTATGGAAACTACTCCCATACTCCACATGGAGCATATTATAGGGAGAAAGGTTTAGTTTACAGGAGGGTCGGGAACAAGAGACAGTTAGTTCCAATATAGAACCCCTTCTAGGGAGCCGCGCTAGCGTAGTGGTTACAACACCGCTCTGGCGACCGGGTGATACAGGATCAAACCCGGGCGACGGCATTTGAGGATTTTTCGTCGACCGGGATTTGGACTGGATTAACTCGAGACCTGGCGAGGACATTTGAAGAAGTGTCGTCGACCAGGGATTGGCGGCTCCTGAGCCGACCCAGCTGCAATGGGTACCTCCGAAATCGGCGAGTATTTGCCTGAATGGCGAGGGACACCTGTCTCTGTACAAGAAATAAAGGGATACTCACGTAAAAATCAATGTCAGGTTAGACATAAAAATAATAACCTGAGATTTCGCCTCGAGTATTAGCGGGCGTACGAAAAAAAAAAACCCCTTCTGGTGTAGCAATTGCATAAACCCCATTTACAACCTCATCGAGGTGCATGCGCGTTATTTAGACATGCTTCCCTCAAATACTTCTGGCCAGACATGCAACGGGATATTCGCCAATATGTGCAGGATTGCTCGGACTGCAATAGCCTGGACGACCAGAATAGTGAAAACCATGAAACTACCCAGAAAGAGTTAGGGCAGAGCATCCAACACCCAATATTGGACAGCTCCTATCTCTACTTACCACTTCTGTGTAGTAAAACAGAGTTACGTCAAGCGCAGATGGACGATATAACCCTGGCGCCTTATTCTGAACAGTGTCAGATAACAACAACCCATGCTTCAGCTGGAACTTTCCTCTACGGACATATTACAGACATGCACCTGAAAGACGGAATGTTGTAATAGCTTCCGGACAGAAGTGTTACGAAGACATTATTTGTGATAATGTAGGGAGTTGTAGTGCAATCATTACCGCGTATCGCCGGATATACCAATTCCTTATTTGGAAAATGACCTTTTAAATAACGCGCAGAACTTTCCTATGAGGAAATGTTTTGAATTAAAACCCATCAAACCACACATGATTGTAACTATTGGCCGGCATTCGAGATGTAAACATAACAACATTTCTGACTGGATCCTGGTCTAATAGTAAACAAAAACGTGCGTGTGACGACAGTTGCAATATAACCTGCCACTTTAGTCGGGTGAAAGCAGTTTGAAATTCAACTCGTCAAGAGAGCAGACAGACAGCCAGAGTAAAGAATGAGATCAGAATTCTGTTTATCGGACCGGACCTTGTTTGAGCATCTTGATGACTTATTTCCCAGGAAAACTCTACCTTTATTAACACGGAAAACCAGAATCCTAGGAATCTGAACACGAAATCAGAGTGGGAACTTATTGTAAAGTAACACCCCAAAACACGTGGAACAGGCATCTTAAACAGGTTGCCTTAACTGTGATCCCAAAGACAATTTGGGGTGAGTTGTACATTTATAATTCTCTATTTTACATTATTAACACGTGAAATAATATGTATATATTTACGTGTCAATATTAATACGTCAAAACTGCTAGTGGATGTCTAAGTCATACGAGTCTGGCGACCTCAGCATATAGAATGATGATTTCATGGACCACTATTGCAGAGCAATTGACAAGCTGGGTAGACTTAAGCATGTCGATACCATGAATCCAACCCGGCACCTTTGCTGCGAGATAGTAGCGCTCAATCCACTCTGCCAATCGAACATTTATTAGTATAGTAATGTTCAAAAACGCCAGCAAACAAAGATAGAAATGAGAAGAACACGCACGGAAGAACCCTGTTGATGGCATTACAATGCAACCCTTGTTCTAGAAAGCACAGGGTAACAGAGGATAGACGGGGACCAAAAAGAACCATGGAGAGACATCGAGCGGATGGCACGGGACTGGAGGACTTGGTATGTGTTTGTTGAAAGCCTGTGCTTCTTGGAGAACTGAAGTGTAATGATAATGATGACGATCATGATTCATTCATTCATAACCCTCCACTCCCAAAGGAGCATAGGCCTTCAACAAACACATGCCAAGTACTCCAAAAAATATTTTCTTCAGTAATTTTTAAACTTTACCTGTTTCTTTCTCAAAACTGAGAATCGCGCTAGGACGATATTACGTAGATGTCAGGGCTGCAGGGCGTCAGAAGGCGTGATAAGTCGGTTCGCTGAACATAGGACGTAGACAACCGTCTACATTCTCACCGAGCGCGCGAGCTTCTTCTCGGCATAAGTCCCGGTGAGGTGTGATACTTTACATCTGCACCGGTCAGTATTCAGACATTTGTCTGAAAAATCCCCAAACTGACACGGCGCTCACTGTGGGCCATGGTCAGCTGTAGTGTGAAAAAATGCCCTGCATTGGAGACAGGTTGTCTGAGATTTGAAACTGACACGCGTACATCTTGGTCAGTGGTGGCAGTTACGACATGTTAGGTGTGAAACGTATCGTTTAAGCCGGAAAGGGGAGAGCATTTCGTTCTACGAAATAATAGTTCATCCTTTGTCTGGTTTAAAATATTAACCCACGTTTGAAACTATTTCATTTCACTCAGTAACTTTGCAGTTAGACTAGAACAACCTTCGTTCGATTTCTAAATAATCTCTGTAAATAGAGATGGCCTTAGTTTGGTCGAAGTGGTTTAACGTTCTTAGTAATTCTGTGTTTGAGGTATATTAATATTATATATAATAGATATCTAGTTTTGTGAAGTTATTTAGTGTTTAATCGCCGATTCCATTTTAAACTAGTCCTGTGTGCAGAGTGAATATTTTGATAGTTTGTTTATTTCTTTAATCGACGAGTTGCAGTGGAAATACAAATAAATCATATTTTTTAGCTTACTAAACTAGTAGCTGAAATAAGTTTAATTAACTGTTAAATATTCAGTCGAAACTTTTTTAATAACTAACTTATAAATGCTAGATGCGACATCAGTGAATAGTGACGGAATACGCAGATATTCCTGAATTCATGATGATTGATTTTATAACTTACTTTACGGGAAATTTAAATAATAAGTCAAGCTGTAGGCTTGCTGTTTCAAATGTAAGGTTATAATGAGTACATATATGTAAATGAATTTGATATGTGTTCTTTCTCTTCTATATAGTGAAACGGTGGTACCCAACTTGCCAGCGTTTAGTAACCTGAGAGACATATTTGTGAGAAGCATAGACATTTCCTATCTTTAACCACGTGGGTTTCTTTGTTTCAAGTAACACGGGTCTGACAGTGCATAAGCCATCAGAGAGAGACAGTAATAGCAACCCCACTAACGGTTTCTAAAGACTAGAAATATATATATTGGGCTTTTGAGCCAGTTCATATTGCTCCACAAATTTAAATGTACATGATGCCTGGCGGCGAGAATATTACAAGATTAACATTCCGCAAGAGATTGTGACTAGTATTGTGGTGACAAAATATAGTACCTTCCTGAAAGTAGACACCGATCTGACATTCCTTAAATTTTAGAAACCAAAGCTAATGACATTGTGCTCTGCTAACTTTCGTGCCTGGACAATATTTTATGTGACTTAATCAGACATTCGAAAAATTAGAACACCCAAGGAATCGTTCCCCGCGAGTATAGTACGTCTTTTGGAACTGGGGATATCTTGGTCAAGGACTGCATTTTCGGGTCTGTGTGAAGGTCCTAGAACTATTGAGTATGTTCTCCCAGAGGCAGCGAGCAAAGTGTGAGTATACATGTGTAAGAAAGGCCATGGCTGGATGAATGAGAGTACACAGGTCTGAGTGTTATTTTACCGGTGTATTATCGTCACACATTTACTGTCGTAATTCTTTTTTTTTTTTTTAACCTGCAGAATTTGTTACTATTTGCTAGAGTTTCTTTTTCTTAGGCTAAACCAGATTATTCAACTCTGTGCATACATTTACGAGAAAAGAAGAAAAACTCTTAGCCTAAACCCTACGTATCTATAACTCTTTGGGCCATCATCTGTCATCCTAACGGGGCTGTGGGCTAAACCTAGAGTTAAGATCATAGCGGGGCTATCATCCTTGTAGCATTTTCTTGATATTTTATGACTATGTGCATATGTTTTTCCTTGATGTTTGTTTTTTTTTTTTTTTGGTGTTGTGAGAAGATTTTATAGATGATAAATAAAATCTCTCTGGAACTAATCAGCGTGTTGGTCAGCTCGTTCTAGAATATTTACATAAGTATTGTTATAGTTTTCCCACGTCTGTGTGTCTAACGGTGGTCACTTGAAGGTGTGTGCACGTGAGTGGTATGTTCATACATAATAACATATGTTGTCAATAGTCTGTCTGACTCTTATATATCTGTCGTAGAAGATAGGCCTGAGAGAGAGAAGATTCTTGTTTTCAGGGGACAGCTCTATTTGATTCGCTACCACTGCACTCTTGGGAAAATCTATTTCTTTTTACTAACTCTCACTGTGTATATCACATATTCAAATCTATTCAGAAGGGACCAACTCAAGTCTTAATACTCCTATCAAAAAATCTACGACAAATGAGGGCTCGTTTCCGGTCTTTGAACTTAGAAGAGGAAGACGAGTACGACAAATGGTCGCTCGTTACCGGGAATTGAACCCAAAATCCTAAGGCGATACGACAAATGTGGTCTCGCCCGACGGATTTTTGAACTTAGAATAGGAAGACGAGTACGACAAACGTGGACTCGTCTATCTGGATTTTGAACTTAAGATTCTTTATTCTGAAATAGAGTAAGAGTGTGATGTCTCGTGAGTTTTGTATATCTTTTTAAAATAGTTTATCCCCTAGACTAACGATCTGTTTACGGGCGTGCTGACCACACAAACTGATAAGTTTTTTTCCACAGCATTAGGAAGCATTATATATTTCAGTTACAGGTTGATTTTGTCGGAATACATGTTAATTAATGATTTTGTAATACTAAACGCTGGTAAAGTTTTGTGAGTGTATAACATTCACAAGGGTTCTGAAGCAGGTAGGTGTTTGAACTAAAGTTAAGGAGTGCGTTTCGGACTATTTGTCTAGATTAATTGCCTCCCTCACCCTAACTGTCTTCAGGGGTAAACTATAGTGGATTTTATAATTAAGGGATTATTTTTCTCTTTAATTTTTGCAATAATTATTTTGCTTTTCCACTGTAGCAACTTATTTTTCAGAAGTAATCTTAACTACCATTGAGTTGGCGTAGTCGTGTTTTGCATTAGGTGCTTTATTGCCGATTAATAGCAGCGATAGTTAGATTTTATTTTTGGAGGAGGTATCCCAGGGTTAAGGATATCATCTTTTGATTTTTGGTAAATTTTTTTCTCGTAAGTGGTAGGAACCAGTGTATCCTTTTTCCTATTTTCTATCTCCACGTGTCTCAGTCACTGACATAATATGGCCGAGAGGGCAAAACTTAGACAACTCCTCAGGGAAGAAGCGAGAGAGGAGGGACTGGAAGGAGAGGAAGCGAAAGCATTTGTCAGAGACGAACTTGAGAGATATGATGCGGAGAGGAAAGCAGCCGAAGCTAGAGAACAGAAGAAGATTGAAGAAGAAATGGAAATTCGCAGGGCGAACGAAAGAGAGAAGGAGAGACAGCATGAGGAACGAGAGAAAGAGAGACAGCATGAGGAACGAGAGAAGGAGAGACAGCATGAGGAAAGAGAAAATGAGCAACGACGACAGCATGAGCTGGCGCTTAAGACGCTAGAGTTCCAAAGCCGTGGTGCTGCCTCTACCTCCAACAATGGAGAGTCTTCTCCTCACTCTTCCTTAACTGATCCTTCTAACAGTCAATCTCTTCACCTCACTGCTATGTCTTTTCCGCTAGAATCTTTCCCTTGTCCAAATGAGAAGATTGACACTTGGCTAGAAAAATTTGAGAAAATTGCAACTCTGTACGGTTTAGAGAGGTCGCGTTGGAACATGAAGCTTTCCCAGGCTTTGAAAAGTTCTGCGTATGATGTTTACGCCAAACTGGAAAGCAGCCAACAAGACAACTATGATCTGTTGAAGAAAGCGTTACTGGAGCGCTTTGAAATGAACGCTCGCAAATTTTTGCAACTGTTTCGCAACAGCCGGAAAGAGAATTCTGAAACTTTTCACCAGTTCTCATCTCGTCTAAAGGGATATTTGACAAAGTGCCTTGAGCTCTCGCAGCTCCCCTCTACCTATGAAGGTCTTGAGGAATTTGTTTTAACAGAACAAATAAAGAACACATTGTCTGCAGATACCCGGAGATTTCTCGCTGAGCAGGGTGCAGAAAAACTAGAAGACATCTTAGAGAAGTCTGAGCGTTACCATAATGCGCTGGCTGAACTACCGGCCACAAAGCGGAAACCGACAGAGGAGCATTTTCGAAAAAATAATCTAGATCAACCTTCTCATGCTTCGAATCAGTTTAACCACAGAGAAACTGGACCTCAAAACCCCCCTCCTGAAAAATCCAAGTTTTACAAGAACAAGTACCCCAACCACCCCAAACAGTCTGATCAACCCGACCGCCCTACATGGCAGCGTAGCCAGAAAGGTCAAGGTGGCAAAGGGAGAACCCCTGAGCACGGGACATATGATCAGACCGAGCACACCGAGCCGAAACGCATCGGATGCTTATTGACAGTCTCGCAAGGCGGAATTATTGACAGTGATTCCCAACCTGTTGGGGATAGACCCTCAACGCGAGGTACTGTTATTTTGAACGGTTCTCAAACTTCTTGCTTATTTGACACGGGGCTTTCTTACGATTGCATTGTTGCCAGAAAGCTGGTCAAACCCGGTCAAGAGACAGCAGAGACCGTCCAACTTTGTGGAGTTCGTAAGAGTGATGCACCTACAGCGCTTCCCATCGCATTGGTGGAGATACACTCTGACTTTGTCAGAGGCGTGATCAAAGCGGCTGTTATGGATGATCCCATCTACCCAGTCATACTTGGCGGGAGATACGTGTGTATTGGGAAACCGGAAGAGCCGATTGTGGCAGCAGTAACTACAAGAGGGCAAACCAAGAAGGAACGGGAGCCTGCGCCTAATTTGTTACCCATGGAACTTAAAGAAGCGCAATACAAGGACCCTACTTTGGCACCCTGCTTTAGGAAACTGCCCATGGCTAAGGAACCCAAACAGCACGGGGAAATTTTTTCTGAGGATGGCGTACTTTATCGGAGAACGGGCAAGCCTGACCAAGGTTACAACCAGCTCCTAGTACCGAAACAGTACAGAAGCCAAATCCTAGAAATGGGGCACTCTCTTCCCTTCAGCGGACATATGGGACAGAACGCCACAAACCAAAGGATAACCACTCATTATTGGTGGCCAGGAGTAAATACTGATATTATCAGATATGTCAAATCCTGTGCCCAGTGCCAACGTGTGCCACCCAAGCAACGGACACCCCCAGTCTCTTTGGGTGAAATGCCAATAGTGGGTACACCATTCGAACGGGTTGTGATCGACATTTTAGGGCCTTTCGAGAGGACTAAAAGAAGGAACAGGTTTATCCTGACCTTAGTCGATACATGCACTTTATGGGCAGAAGCTATACCGCTAACATGCGCAGATGCCAAGCATGTCGCAGAAGCCCTCGTGCAGATTTTCACTCGGTTGGGATTCCCTCAGCAAGTGTTGACGGATAACGGATCCCCATACCGAAACCTGTTGATGGATGAGATCGTTAAGATCTTGAGGACCCAGCACATCCACACTAAGCCATATACTCCGGCCGGAAATGGGCTCGTGGAACGTGCTAATGGAAACCTCACCATGATGCTAAGTAAGCTGGCACAAGTGAAACCTGAAGATTGGGATCTCTGTATTCCTGCAGCATTATTTGGCTACAGAGAATCTCCTCATACTTCCACAGGATTTCCGCCAGCTACACTCTTATTCGGCAGACCCATTAAGGGCCCGCTTGAAGCCTTACTTCAGTCTCTGACAGACGAGAAGGCTGATGAGACAGTTGTCTCAGCCAGTAAATATGTGTCGGTTTTAAAGGAAAGGTTGAAACTAGGGTGGGACCTAGCAACGACTAACTTTAAGCGAGCTCGCACAAAGCACGCTAACCGATACAGGAAAGTCGCGAAAGAGAGAGAACTGGAAGCAGGAGAGAAAGTTTTGGTGTTACTCCCTACTGAGAACAACCAACTGAGATCGGATGGCAAGGGCCGTTTACCGTCCTGAAAAAGATTTCTAAGGCTAACTACCAGATCTCTATTGAAGGAAAGGAGAGGGTTTTCCATTTAAATCTCTTAAAGAGATACTTGGAAAGACCAGTGCCAACCTCCGACCATCTCCTGACGATCGCCAAAACTGACGAAGATGATGATAGTGGCAGGGATATTCCACCGCTATCACAGGAAATCTTTCAAAAATGTCAGAAGCGGCGACGCTCTTTCAAGCGCGCATGGGAGACATTCCAGAGGAAGGAAACTTTGGGGAGTAGACTTGAGTAGGAATTGGAGAGAGAGATGGAGGGGGAAGACGAGAGGGAAGAAGACAGACACCCCGAAGCTACGGTTATAGGAAATTTAATTCCATAACGTAGACATGGAGTGCTTCCATATCTTAAGGGGGGACGTCCTGTCACGTAGGTCTTTATGTCATTAAATTACCTACATCTTCTTCCTATTCTCTCACCCTAATCCTTTCATTTATATTCTTTCCATACTTGTTTTTCCTGTATTTTTCGCATCACTCGGTTGCGAAAAATATTTTCTTCAGTATTTTTAAACTTTACCTGTTTCTTTCTCAAAACTGAGAATCGCGCTAGGACGATATTACGTAGATGTCAGGGCTGCAGGGCGTCAGAAGGCGTGATAAGTCGGTTCGCTGAACATAGGACGTAGACAATAGTCTACATTCTCACCGAGCGCGCGAGCTTCTTCTCGGCATAAGTCCCGGTGAGGTGTGATACTTTACATCTGCACCGGTCAGTATTCAGACATTTGTCTGAAAAATCCCCAAACTGACACGGCGCTCACTGTGGGCCATGGTCAGCTGTAGTGTGAAAACTGCCCTGCATTGGAGACAGGTTGTCTGAGATTTGAAACTGACACGCGTACATCTTGGTCAGTAGGTGGCAGTTACGACATGTTAGGTGTGAAACGTATCTGTTTAATGAAAGGGGGAGAGCATTTCGCGCGGGGGATAATAGTTCATCCTTTGTCTGGTTTAAAATATTAACCCACGTTTGAAACTATTTCATTTCACTCAGTAACTTTGCAGTTAGACTAGAACAACCTTCGTTCGATTTCTAAATAATCTCTGTAAATAGAGATGGCCTTAGTTTGGTCGAAGTGGTTTAACGTTCTTAGAAATTTTGTGGTTGAGGTATATTAATATTATATATAATAGATATCTAGTTTTTGTGATTTAGTGTTTAAATCGCCGATTCCATTTTAAACTAGTCCTGTGTGCAGAGTGAATATTTTGATAGTTTGTTATTTCTTTAATCGACGTGTTGCAGTGGAAATACAAAATAAATCATATTGTTAGCTTACTAAACTAGTAGCTGAAATAAGTTTAATTTATATGTTAAATACTCAGTCGAAATATTTTATATCAAACTTATAAATGCTAGATGCGACATCAGTGAATAGTGACGGAATACGCAGATATTCCTGAATTCATGATGATTGATTTTATAACTTACTTTACGGGAAATTTAAATAATAAGTCAAGCTGTAGGCTTGCTGTTTTAAATGTAAGTTATAATGAGTACATATATGTAAATGATTTGATATGTGTTCTTTCTTCTATATAGTGAAACGGTGGTACCCAACTTGCCAGCGTTTAGTAACCTGAGAGACATATTTGTGAGAAGCATAGACATTTCCTATCTTTAACCACGTGGGTTTCTTTGTTTCAAGTAACACGGGTCTGACAGTGCATAAGCCATCAGAGAGAGACAGTAATAGCAACCCCACTAACGGTTTCTAAAGACTAGAAATATATATATTGGGCTTTTGAGCCAGTTCATATTGCTCCACAAATTTAAATGTACATGCTGCCTGGCGGCGAGAATATTACAAGATTAACATTCCGCAAGAGATTGTGACTAGTATTGTGGTGACAAAATATAGTACCTTCCTGGAAGTAGACACCGATCTGACTGACATTCCTTAATTCTAGAATCCAAAGCTAATGACATTGTGCTCTGCTAACTTTCGTGCCTGGACAAAATTTTATGTGACTTAATCAGACATTCGAAAAATTAGAACCCCCAAGGAATCGTTCCCTTAGAGTTTAGTACGTCTTTTGGAACTGGGGATTTCTTGGTCAAGGACTGCATTTTCGGGTCTGTGTGAAGGTCCTAGAACTATTGAGTTCCCAGAGGCAGCGAGCAAAGTGTGAGTATACATGTGTAAGAAAGGCCATGGCTGGATGAATGAGAGTACACAGGTCTGAGTGTTATTTTACCGGTGTATTATCGTCACACATTTACTGTCGTAATTCTTTTTTTTTGTTTAACCTGCAGAATTTGTTACTATTTGCTAGAGTTTCTTTACTTCTTAGGCTAAACCAGATTATTCAACTCTGTGCATACATTTACGAGAAAAGAAGAAAAACTCTTAGCCTAAACCGTACGTATCTATAACTCTTTGGGCCATCATCTGTCATCCTAACGGGGCTGTGGGCTAAACCTAGAGTTAAGATCATAGCGGGGCTATCACCCTTGTAGCATTTTCTTGATATTGTATGACTATGTGCATATGTTTTTCCTTGATGTATTTTTGTTGTTTTGGTGTTGTGAGAAGATTTTATAGATGATAAATAAAATCTCTCTGGAACTAATCAGCGTGTTGGTCAGCTCGTTCTAGAATGTTTACATAAGTATTGTTATAGTTTTCCCACTTCTGTGTGTCTAACTGTGGTCACGTGAAGGTGTGTGCACGTGAGTGGTATGTTCATACATAGTAATTTATGTTGTCAATAGTCTGTCTGACTCTTATATATCTGTCGTAGAAGATAGGCCTGAGAGAGAGAAGATTCTTGTTGTCAGGGGACAGCTCTATTCGATTCGCTACCACTGCACTCTTGGGAAAATCTATTTCTTTTACTAACTCTCACACTGTGACTCTCACTCAATTCCAATCTATTCAGAAGGGACCAAACTCAATCTTAATACTCCTATCAAAAATCTACGACAGATTCTACATCTTGTATTGGTGCTTCTTCAAGTTCAACCCTGTTATCATTAACTGCATTTATTCTTATTATCTTTGTCTTTTCCCTGTGTATTTTCAGACCCAATTGCTGTGACCTCTTATCGAGTGTTTTCAATTTGTCCTGCATCTGATTACGGTTATGGGACAGAAGAGCTAAGTCATCAGCAAAATCCAGATCATCCAACTGCTTAGTCAGAGTCCACTGGATTCCATTTCTGTTGTGTGTTGTCGATGTTCTCGTACCGTATGGCCTACTACGCCACCCTTAGGATAGAAAGTACTTTAGCAAGTCAGATACACTAGGTACATGTATAGGCTAGTTAGTACTCACATCTAGTCACAAACCAATGACATAATTTGTCATGGTACTCATGAGTCCATGATGTCATTAAATCTTGTGTGGATTTTCATAGAAGATATACCGGAAAGTCCATAAACTGGAACTGTGATTGATCAACGTCCCTTGGTAATAATAAATTTGGTAGAGAGATTTTGTAGTTAGTTGGTTTAGAGATTTAATTAACTGACTGTCGACCAAAAGACCAATCATTAGTTAGTTTCCGGTCAAGGATTAAAAGAATAACATCCGCCCAAGTTGAGATCCCAAGAAGTCGAAAACAGAAGTAGATTTTATATTGAACCCAGAGAGCATATTGTATGTTCCAATATGTATTGTTTTTCAACAAATCTACAATTGAAATAAACATCCTTTATATGATTTTGATTGAATTGAGATCTATTCTGGAAGCGAAAGAAAACTAAAGTAAGACAGTTGTATTTTGATGAAACCTTAAATTAACTAACGGCCATCAAAGTTTTCCTACCACTACTACCACTATCACGATCACGAGCTTCCTACACTCCACACTGCCCACATAAAAATACGTTTTGGTGCCCGTGACCTTTCACACACCAGAGATTGTCATTTTTGGTGTGGTACAGCTTATGCATGATGGATCCAAATATGCAACAGCAGTTTGAAAATCAAATACAATTGCTCCAACAACAAAATCTGTTATTACAACAGCAGATACATGAAGTGCAACAACAGCATGCGTTAAGTCAGCCATTGCCAGATAACGCTGAAGTTCCTAATAGTTCTCTACAAGCTATTGCTACCACCCTTAGCTTGGTTACACAGAGTGCAAATCTGCACAACATCAATAACATTGTTAAGCCTTTTTGTGGCGATCCGTCCACTTTTCGGCAGTGGTTACGGGACATTGAGAAATTTTCTTCATTGATTCCATCAGCCACTGATGCCGATCGCAAACGTGTTGCCTTCTTATCATCTCAGTCACTTGTCACTGACTATCTACGTCGCCGTGCACACGATCACACAGATGAAGAGCCAATGGACGTCAGTTATTACCGTCAGTCTTGGCAGCAACCATCCATGTTACAGCCGTGCGATACTCCATTGCCGGGATCTTATCGCCAACAGTTTGGTCAGCACACTCAACACCAAGACAGAACGCCAGATAGGATGGCGGAAAGCAGAACACAACACAGTCAGGCGAGGGTCCTCCCAATTTCCAGGTCAGGACATTGGAACAGCCTGAACAGGAGATGGCATAGAACGAAAATGAGAAATCTCCTTGCAGAGATAAGACCAACAACAATATGGGTGGTCAACAATAATCCATGTAGAAACGAACGCAACTGTTTCATGACAACAAAAGGATGTTGGAAGGCCCGTATATGCTCAATAAGATCGGGTACGCAAACCAACAGAGGCCTACACATCGACGTGGTCGACACAGAGAAGACACAGTGCACGCATGGGAATACCACGCAACGTGTACCAACACGGAGATCCGAGGGCAGATTGAAAACAATGTGTAGTGCTGCGACACAAACGGAGACACGTCGAATGGTCCGTGTTGTAACACAAACAGAAACAACCAGAAGTATCGGCACACAGACAGTAGTAGAAAAATCGAAGACACCACATCGTTCCAGTATTCCAGTCCGAACCCCTACAGTTAGTTGTCATCCTCCTCCACGTACCTTCCCCTGTCCTCATGTCCGTCCCCGTTTTTCATGTCTCCCACGACTTCGTCAGTCCCATCCGACTCCTCCGCCACCTTCCCCTGCCAAGTTCCGTACATCCCGCATTCAGTGCGCGTTCCACTGCCCTCCCCGCATCCTGCTTTTAGATCCCATCATTATGTTTCATCCCCTCCTGTGGTCAATGACATTTGTCTTCCCCGACGCAAACGGAAAGACATATTACCTCCGCCTCGATTGTTGCGTGATGCCAATACGTCATCACCCACGACCATAGCACTCATTCCTTCAACCGTTTACTCCAGACCTTGACAACTTGACCTATTGCCTCCTTCCAGATGTTATATCAGATGTTTCAAGCTCCTTGCAGCGGTTATCTCTAATACATACGGAGCCATGATTCTTCCTTCCTCCACTCAAGCATATTTTATTCTACACTCCGCATGTTGAACTGACCGATCCCTACACCTCTCGTGTGAACGTTCCTTGCTTGAACTGTCCACAGAATTATTGATTCTCCTAGTACCTGGACCGTGACTCTTATGACATTCCTCAGGCCGCTGATGATAGCGATACACCTACTCAGCATTTTTTAATGACTAAAGATTTTATTACTTGTTTTTTTATCATTTCACATGCCCCTCATGTAGATATCATCCATGTCTTGAGGATTCCATGTTGTTTACATGTTTTACTACTTTCCATTTCATCAGCCACTAGTGTTGGTTTTTACATGCAAAAATTGTAGTCACATATTGCATGCCTTTATGATTGTTCCTCTAGTTCGAGTTTTCGGTTATTTAACCCGAATTATTAGATATGTTTAAATCGGTTACCCATCTTCATTACATAGTTACTTATCCATGCCCATTGATGTCCATCCCCATTGACTTTATTTTATGTTCATGCCCATTTATTGCTATTATGTTTACTATATTTTCATGATTTACTTAATGTTTTGCCTTTTGTATTACCACCGAGTTTTGTGGTTTATTTTCATTATGACGGTCATGTTGTACATCCACCATTTTGGGCGTCCGCCATATTTTATGGGCACCCGCCATTTTTTTGTTCTTTCCCAGTTTTTTTTTTTTTCATTTGCGACGTTAACTCGTTTCTCATGTTCTATCATGTTTTATAATTCGCACATGTTTTGAAAATATTGATGACTATCAACCCATAAAAGCGGTTGGCTAGTTAGTTGAAAATTGTTCCAGTACTTTTATATTTTTTTGCTCATTATTAGTGCTAGTTGTTCATATTATATCCTCCCCTGTCCTTCCATGTGCCCCTTGACTATGTCCATCAGTCCCTACCCCTTCATAATTACTTCGTGAAATGTTCATGATAGTTTCATCCATTATTCCCATCCATTGTTTGTTGTATTCCTTCAGACATGATTTCTGGTGGGATACCTGAACCCCCATATTTTAGGGATTAGTCATTTTTTTTTAGGGACTAAAGTGTCTCCCTACGGGATACCCTTTGGTGGCCCCTGGGCGTATGTAGCCGTGTGGCCTACTACGCCACCCTTAGGATAGAAAGTACTTTAGCAAGTCAGATACACTAGGTACATGTATAGACTAGTTAGTACTCACATCTAGTCACAAACCAATGACATCATTTGTCATGGTACTCATGAGTCCATGATGTCATTAAATCTTGTGTGGATTTTCATACAAGATATACCGGAAAGTCCATAAACTGGAACTATGATTGGTCAACGTCCCTTGGTAATAATAAATTTGGTAGAGAGATTTTATAGTTAGTTGGTTTAGAGATTTAATTAACTGACTGTTGACCAAAAAGACCAATCATTAGTTAGTTTCCGGTCAAGGATTAAAAGAATAACATCCGCCCAAGTTGAGATCCCAAGAAGTCGAAAACAGAAGTAGATTTTATATTGAACCCAGAGAGCATATTGTATGCTCCAATATGTATTGCTTTTCAACAAATCTACAATTGAAATAAACATTCTTTCATATGATTTTGACTGAATTGAGATCTATTCTGGAAGCGAAAGAAAACTAAAGTAAGACAGTTGTATTTTGATGAAACCTTAAATTAACTAACAGCCATCAAAGTTTTCCTACCACTACTACCACTATCACGATCACGAGCTTCCTACAAATACTCCTACACTGCCACATCTGTACAGGATCTGTTTTGTCGAAAACCTGCTTGTTCATCTCTCAGTTTCTTGTCTATGGACTCTTTTAATCTTTCAGGGATAATCCTGTTTAATACTTTTCCTGGCACTGAAAGTAACATTATTCCTCTATAATTTGTGCACTCTTGTAAATTTCCCTTCTTAGGCAACTTAACCAGATATCCTTCCTTCCATTCTGCTGGTATCTCTTCCTTTTCCCAGACTTTACCAAGTAATTTATATAACATCTCTGTAGCCGTGTCGATATCTGCTTTGATGGCCTCTGCTGAAATGCCATCAGGTCCAGACGCTTTTCCATCTCTTAGAAGCTTTATGGCTTTCTTTATTTCTTCCTTCGTTGGTCTTTCACCGTTAATTTGTAGCTCTTCTTCTGCTGGCTGGATGTCCGAGGGGTTTTGTGGAGCTGGTCTATTGAGAAGGTCCTCAAAATATTCTGTCCACCTCTTCATTTGCTCTTGTATATTGCTGAGCAGTTTTCCATTCTTGTCTTTTATGAAGCAACTTGTTTGCTTGTATTTCCCAGTTAGCTTCTTTGTGCTGTTATACAGTTCTCTCATATTCCCTTTGGCTGCAGCATCTTCTGCCTCTCTTGCCAACTCCTCAATATACTTCCTCTTGTCTCTTTTGATACTTCTTTTTACTTCTTTGTTTGCTTCTGTGTACACTTCTTGAGCCTTGGCTTTGGAACTTCTGGTTTTGCTTATGTTTAAATCTGCTTTCTTGTTTTTCCTGTTTTATCTTATTGATGGTTTCTGTTGTTATCCATGCTTTTTGTTGTCGTTCCCTTTTCCCCAGTATTTCTTCACATGTCTCATTCCATACCGTTTTGATTTGCTGCCAATAGTCTTCTGTATTCTCTGCATCTTCCAGCTGTTGGAGCACCTGGAATTTGTTGGATATTGTGACCGCAAATGTGTCTCTAGTTTCTTGATTTCTTAGATGTCCTACATTGAATTGTTGTCTATAATTTTGCATTGCTGCATATCTCTTGAGTTTCATTTTTACTTTGGCTATCAGAAGGTGGTGGTCTGATGCCACATCTGCTCCTCTATATAACTTTACATCCTGCAATGATGATCTAAACTTCTTGTTTATGCATATATGATCAATCTGATTTTCTGTTTTATGGTCTGGTGATATCCATGTTGCCTTGTGTATTCTCTTATGTGGAAACATGCTTCCTCCTATAGCCAGTTGATTTGAAGCACAGAAGTTTGAGAATAGTTCCCCATTTTCATTCATTATTCCTAGCCCCTGTTTTCCCATGACTTCTTCAAAGCCGGTGTTGACTGTACCTATCTTTGCATTCATGTCACCCATCAAAATTATGATGTCTCTTCTTTTTACTTTTTCCATAATTTCCCGTAGTCCAGTATAAAATGCTTCTTTCACAGACTCTTCTTTGTCATTAGTTGGTGCATAACATTGGATGACATTTACATTTATTATCTTTTTAGCTGTTTTTAAAGAAGCTGTTATTATTCTGGATCCAACGGCTTCTTATTCAATGAGGATTTTTTTGTGCTTCTTTAGATAACATAAGAGCTACCCCTTCACTGTGGTGTGAACTTTCGTCTTCATGTCCTGAGGACAGCACCAATTCACCTGTGATGAGTTTCTTCCTGTCTACCCCCTTCCACTTTGTTTCACACAGTCCCAGAACCTCGATTTTATATTCAGGAAATGTAAAGTGGAAAGGTGTGTACAGGAATGGTGGAAAGGTGTTACAGGATGTAAGGAAAGTGTAATAGTGGAAAGGTGTTACAGGATATAACGAAAGTGTAATGGTGGAAAAGTGTTACAGGATGTAAAGAAAATGTAATGGTGGAAAAGTGTTACAGGATGTAAGGAAAATGTAATGGTGGAAAAGTGTTACAGGATGTAAGGAAAATGTAATGGTGGGAAAGTGTTACATGATGTAAGGAAAATGTAATGGTGGGAAAGTATTATAGGATGTAAGAAAAATGTAATGGTGGAAAAGTGTTACAGGATGTAAGGAACATGTAATGGTGGAAAATGTTTTTGAATATAATGAAGCAGTAAAGAGAAATCTTGCTGTTCGTTAGATAGTATAACATATATCGCAACTCTCTCTCTCTCTCATCATACACAAACACACACACACACACACACACACAAATAAACATTTACATATAACAAACGAAGTTATAATGAAAAATGTAACAGTATATAAGAATATATAATAAACGGTTTTACAATGCACACAGTTTACGGGGATGTCCCGTTTACAGCAAATCGCTTATTAACAAAGAATAAAACCAAATGTGAGGCCACAGTTCCAAGGCAGTGAATAATTTAGGAGGAAAAAGACATTCCTGGTTTAAACATAACTGAAAGTTGTAACAGTCTAACAAACTTGTATAGTGTACCAGATTTCATATTTAGTAATAGACAAGTATTGCAAAGGATCATTTTTAAAATAAAATAAAATAAAATAATATAAAAGACTTACTTTTATAAAAACCATATTATTTTTAAAAAATCACTTAACTCAGGTTTTCTTAACCTTGTTTTGTTCCATGAACGCCTTTGATTGTCTGATGAAGGCTATGGACCTTTTGATTGTCTGATGAAGGCTATGGACCTTTTGATTGTCTGATGAAGGCTATGGACCTTTTGATTGTCTGATGAAGGCTATGGACCTTTTGATTGTCTGATGAAGGCTATGGACCTTTCTTTTGATTGTCCGATGAAGGCTATGGACCTTTTGATTGTCTGATGAAGGCTATGGACCTTTTGATTGTCTGATGAAGGCTATGGACCTTTTGATTGTCTGATGAAGGCTATGGACCTTTTGATTGTCTGATGAAGGCTTTTTCCCCATTCCCAGTGAAAACTCACGAGTTCATTTACAAAAAGTCATTGTAATCGCGAACTCCATTGGACAGGAACGTGATCTAGTTAAATTTTTGTAAAATATCATTTAGTTTGAATTATCCACCTCTCTGTTGATGGAATATTAGAAGGGAGATAATTCGGCAGCGATAAAAGTTACATATCTTCTTCTTCTTTGGTCCTTGGTCGCTGATTGACAAAGCAATCAGTGGCCATCACGCCCAGTGGCGTCTTGTATGTAGGGCAGCAATAAACTGTCTCCACTTTACCCGGTCGACAGCCATCCTTTGTGTAGTGCCCCAGCTCTGGTTCATGGTTAGCATCTCCTGGTCCACTGTTCTCCGCCAAGTGGCTTTTGGCAGTCCTTGCTTTCGCTTTCCTTCTGTAGTCCATAGCATGACAGTTCTGATGATGGTGTCAGAGTCTCTTAGGCGGCACTTATTCAAAATTCTAATAGTCTGAAAATTGAAAAAGACACGATTTTATCAAGGTTGATTTTTAGAGAGCTCGGTGCTTCTAAAAATACAGGGGAATTTAAAAGTCACTACCTATTTGTAAACTGTTATATCCTCGCTTGTATCCATTGGATATACATACTAGAATGTAAAAACAAGCAGAAGTAACCTGTCATTGGACAAATGCGTTGCTATTACTCCCAGAAAGAACAGAAAATAAAGTCTAAAATGACAAATAACCTAACATTACGAGCGACATCATAAATTACTACCCGCTATGACATCCTGTGTTGACCAGACCAAATCTCTCGTTGACTCGTAATATTCATGTGAAATAAAATGGCAGTTAATTCTGGTGTTGTTTCATGTAAATTAGTTCTCATTTCTTCTTGGATCCTTAGCCTTGACTAACAAAGTAGTCAGTGGTCATCACGCCTAGTGGCGTCTTGCAGAGCAGCAACAAACTGTTCCCATTTTGCTCGGTCGGTGGCCATCCTTCGTACCGAGCCCCAACTCTGGTTCATGCTTTGCATCTCAGTCTCCATTGTTCTCCGCCAAGTTGTCTTTGGTCTACCTCCCTTTCGCCGTCCTTCTGAGGTCCATAGCATAGCAGTTCTAGTGATGGTATCAGTGTCCCTTCTGAGGACATGGCTAACTCAGTCCCAGCGTATGCCTGCAATGATGGTGTGCATGCCTTTTTGACTACACCGTGTTCCTGGTTGGAGATGGTATTTGGCAAAAAAATTAGAAGAATTTTCCTTAGGCAGGTTGTGTGGAATAAGTATAATTTAGTCATTTCCTTTTATGTTACTCATGGAAATACTTGGATGGTATTTAATAAATAAGAATTTAAAAATAGCGAGTAACTTGTTAATCACTTTGTAGATACCCACAGCACTTGCGTTACCTGCCGTTCACATAGACATTTTTAAAGTAAACCCAACAGTGGTAAACTCACAACCGCTTAAATGCAAACCCAATTAACACAAGAAACTGTTAAATAGTCAAGGCACTTACATCACTTTAAGCATTCACATTAACATAACAAAATCATTATGGTGTCATTAACACTAGACAGCAGTAGGGGGTATGTTGGGCTCAACAAGTTTCTACTGATGTTGTCTAAAAATACAATTTATAAAATATAAACGAACACTTCGAAGCATCTTGAATAAATCAGCTTCAGAGGTGCCCAACATATGAAGAACAGAGAAAGTACACGTGACGATCACAAGTACCATTCCTAGAACAGCTCTACGGAGATATCAACATCCTCAGACTGACCACAGCTGACTTCGCTGTGTACATATTCATGTTGACGTCTGAGGTTGAACGAAGAAGAAGAAGCAGACAGCACTGTCAATATTCTTCTTCATTAAAACCGTGTATGCTATTAATATTAATATTATTATTATTACTACTATTCGTTCGCTGTGATATAACCACATCTATTTCTGTCATGAAGTAAGCGTTCTGTCTCAGGCTTCTCTCTTGGCCATGCCGTTTCTATCTCAAGGAAGTAGGTGCACATCATAGTTGGTATACTTGTAAACTCAGCCCACCTTTTTACGTACAGCTTACTGGAGCTTTACATTCCCACTAATTCATTTGGCAGTACCATTAAAATTAAAAAGATACAGGTAGTCTGATAGCAGATACTTCCGTAGGTGAGTCAAGTTTTAGAAACTTCACCACACTAGGTCAATTTTTTATGATGTGAAGTGACTAGTTCGCTTCCTTGCTGTCTTTGCCTTCCCTAACTGAAGAGCAGAGTTAATTACCTATTTACAGCTGGGTAGATGGGAGCGTGACTCTACCATGTTTCGATCCTGCCACCGATAGGTAAGCGCTGTAACCTCTTTACTAATTGGAAACTCACTCTTGAAATAACAGATAGCAATGTTCATCAAAGAAGTACCTGCTGACTGTACAGCAATATCTCATAGCAATTTCCGGTCTTGCTGTTATCTTGTTTTCCACACTTTTCCGATGTCACTTTTGTTTGACCTTCAGCGTTTGTCTCAGTGGCGTAATTAGTATGTGTCTTGTCTCAGTGGCGTAACTAGTATGTGTCTTTGGCGCTCTATCCCAATTTAAATGGGGACCACTTATAAAAAAAATTGGCTGAAGAACCATAACCAACATCAGGTAAACTTGTATCAATAATTGAAATACTTACTTCATTATCATTACCTACCAGCTCCCCATGGAGCAAAGGACATCAACAAATCTGTACCAGGCCCCCAAGTCCTATGTCATCAGCTCAACAACAAATCTGTACCAGGTCCCCATGACCTATGTCATCAGCTCAACAACAAATCTGTACCAGGTCCCCATGACCTATGTCATCAGCTCAACAACAAATCTGTACCAGGTCCACATGTCCGATGTCATCAGCTCAACAACAAATCTGTACCAGGTCCCCATGACCTATGTCATCAGCTCGACAACAAATCTGTACCAGGTGCTCATGCCCTACGTCATCAGCTCAACAACAAATCTGTACCAGGTCCTCATGTCCTATGTCATCAGCTCAACAACAAATCTGTACCAGGTCCTCATGACCTATGTCATCAGCTCAACAACAAATCCGTACCAGATGCTCAAGCCCTATGTCATCAGCTCAACAACAAATCTGTACCAGGTCCTCATGACCTATGTCATCAGCTCAACAACAAATCTGTACCAGGTCCTCATGCCCTATGTCATCAGCTCAACAACAAATCTGTACCAGGTCCTCATGACCTATGTCATCAGCTCAACAACTTTATAGAGTCTTCTTCATCTCTTTTCATTTCTGCCTCCGGAAACTGGAAGTTGCTATGATATACAAACACAAGGACCCTGTCTATTAAAAGGGTGTGTATAAAGGTAAAGAGTCCTATTGGCAGACGGGTTAGAGTGTTGGACTTTCTCGACAAAGGTGCTGGGTTCGAAAAACAATGCAATCACGCTCCATTCTACAAGGCTGTAATAGAGTACCTAATGTTTCCCTAGAGTCAGGGAAGGTAAAGACAGCGAGGAAGTGAACTGGTCCCCCCACCTCTCGAAGCTGAACCTAGTACAGTGAAGTCTCTTACACTTCACTCCTCTACGGTAGCATCTGATATGGGACTATCATACAAAGTCATGTCCATTCTGACTTCCACTTTACTAGACCCACTCGCTGTCTACCCATGCGATAGTTACACCGCTGTCTTGTTTATCTGTAGTACTCAAGTCTATTTTCCCCACAAATTTCAGTGCTGTCACAGAGCGGTTCCAAGTTTCTTCGTCTCAGACGCTGCCTAGTTAAATTGCACTGCTTCTTTTCTGATATACGAGGTAATTTTCCTTCGCACGTCACATCGTTCATAATAGAAACTTTCTAGCCATCTTTGGGTTCACAACATTCGTCTGTAAACAGTAGCATAATTACCGCCTGAGTGGACCAGGCACGTCCCAGAGCCCCAGTACCGAGTGGGTCTCTGAAAGTTAGCGTTTGAAGGTATATATGTATATATAGGCTTTTAACATAAATCCAGCAACCTAAGAGGGCGAAGCTGCCAATCGCACCAAATGGCAATGCTCCCTGTGGCACCACCTCAAACTGGGCGAAAGGAAGCTCTTGCAACACATGAAGAGAAGAGAACAAGCAGAAAGGAACACATGGAAACAAAACAAAAAAAAGCAGCTCAAGACTATCGCCTAAAGCGCGCATTATCCCCATTCTCATTATCACTGGAGCAGGCTACTAGTGCATATATGCATAATTACTTTTATTACGTCAAACCATTCCAACGTTCCGGCGACAGAAAAGAAAAAGAAGAAAAAAACGTGGAAAAGTCTTGAGTGCGTGGCACCGGACATGAGACCCATGCACACATCTGTCGAAGGTGTCTGCTCCCGGGAAGGGGGGAGGGGTTGCTGAAATGAAGGCCCTACTGTTGACCATGAAGAAAGTAGTAAATTATTGATACTGATTTACCGTAGACCCATATTAAAATAAAGTTGTTGAGTTAGTTATAAAAGGACGAGCTCACTTAATTTGTACCCAGGGATCATTGACACTGTAGTTTCACCAATGTCTGTAAACTAATAAATTTCATTCATAATTTAAATCAGCACTGATAAATAAAATTAAGGTAAGAATACACTTTTTTTAAAATTGTTACAGATGGCGCAGTTACGAACATCACAAAACTAAAGCGAGTAATGAATGAGCTGTCGGTTTGAATCACTGAGGCAGCTGAGAATGTAGGTAAGGTGAAGTCTGAATACTTGAGTTGTACTCGTGGGCTTTCAGTCGAAGACAGGCCAGACTCGAACCAACGCTTGACGAGGTTGGAAAAGAATGAGGTGAAGAGAGGGCGCAGCTTGACCCGTTCGACACAGCTGGAGTCGTGGAATTATAGGCCGCCGTCCCCGCCCAAGAAAGGTACTCCGTTGGCATGGGCGGGGCTCGAGGTGTGATGGGCTGCTCGATGGGCGTTCCCTCAAGGTTGCTCCTCCCATAAATTGTCTGTCTCTGGGCCATAAGGTTTCTTTCATTCCGTCTGAATTTTGCTCGTCGGTTCTGGAACCATACCTGTATATTGTTTGCAATGAGAAATTTAGAAGATTAGGTTAACATTGCGCGTTTAACTGTTAGTTCATTAAAAACATGAATGAAATGTGAACTAAACTAAACCCAATGAACTGACATAAAATAATAGTGTTACAGTACTTTGAGAAATGAGCTGGACAGAGAGTGAGGGATACAGAGAGAACGAACGAACGAACAAACGAACTTTATTTTCAAAGGGTTGAGAATTGGGCACGCAGGCCTGTCTGACATTCTGCCCTTCCTTTCTCTCGTCTTTTATACTAATTTCATTTATTCTCACATACATTTTACCCATCAATGTCAAGGAATTCAACGTTGTAAAGGTAAAACAATAGCATACTCACATTCACAGTATCTAATTATAAACATGAAATAAAATATGTTGAAAAGTACAAACTAAGTATTACCATGAAACAAAATATGTTGAAAAGCACTAACATCATCATTAAACCTACATTCGATATTATATCATTTTTCGGAAAAATAATCACATTAGGGGGGCAGATAATCAAAACTCATAAAGTATTCGAAAAGTTTACGATTGTATGAATAGGGACTGAGGTTGTTATTTTTTAGATTATGTGGAAGATAGTTCCAAAGATGAGCAGCAGAGTAAGCTAACCTTTTCTTGAATAAGTCAAGCCTAGGCTTGGGCACTTTCAATTTGTTAAAGCGTTGACTGTGTTTTTCATTGTATTTGAACATTGGCCACAGATATGTTGGAGCATTCTGTGACAGGATTTTGTGAACAAATGTAGCTTTGTTGAACAGAAAACGCTTTCTTAGAGGCAGTATTTTGAGATCTGTGTTTGGCAGTTCTCAGAAACTAGACGCACTGCACGCTTTTGTAGTGAATGGAGTCTTTTTGTGTTGGACATAGAACAACCATCCCAAATTATGGAGCAATAGTCAAGATTTGTTTGTATGTGAGATATATAGAACAATTTTCGTGCATCTTCATCTAGGAAATGTTTGATTTTAGCTAACTGGTAAACTTTCTGTGCCGTTTGCTTGGTCAGTGCATGAACACGTGAGTTCCAATTTAGATGATGGTCAACGACTATTCCTAGAGTTTTATGTTCATTAACGTTTTCAATTGGTGAGGTACCAATGTAGATCTGAAGTGTTGTTTTCTCTGAATTTTGTAAATTTTGTCTAGTTGATATTAATATGTATTTGTTTTTATTTATATTTATTAGCATGCGATTTCCGATGCTCCACTTAATCAGATTATCTGTATCTTTTTGTAACGATAGTTCGAGTGTGTTGCAACTGAGAGAAAGAGAGAGAGAGAGAGAGAGAGAGAGAGAGAGAGAGAGAGAGAGAGAGAGAGAGAGAGAGAGAGAGAGAGCGAGGGAAGGACATCGATTGGGATATAGAAAGACGGAGAGAGAGGTGTACAGATAGATAGATAGATAGATAGATAGATAGATAGATAGATAGATAGATAGATAGATAGATAGATAGATAGATAGATAGATAGATAGATAGATAGATAGATAGATAGATAGATAGATAGATAGATAGAGAGAGAGAGAGAGATACAGCAAGACAGGGACACACTCTGAAGGATACAGCAAGAGACTGAGAGAAAAGGGGCGGGGGAGACAGAGAGAATGGCACAGGGCGAGGGTGACTAAGCGTGAGGATAGAAAGAGTAACAGGGTGAAAAGAAAAGAGAGAAGGATAGAGAGAGGAATACAAACAGATAGACAACGGGACAGTGATTGGTTGGTACAGAACATAATAAGCACAATAAACAATTCAAACAATATGTTCTACTTTCTCTTGAAAGAAAAGAAAGAAGTGGATGATGTAAGAGTGGGCAGTAAGTGGATGATGTAATAATAAGCAGTAAGTAGATGATGTAAGAGTAAGCAGTAAGTAGATGATGTAAGAGTAAGCAGTAAGTGGATGATGTAAGAGTAAGCAGTAAGTGGATGATGTAAGAGTAAGAGTAAGTAGATGATGTAAAAGTAAGCAGTAAGAGTAAGCAGTAAGTGGATGATGTAAGAGTAAGCAGTAAGTGGATGATGTAAGAGTAAGCAGTAAGTAGATGATGTAAAAGTAAGCAGTAAGAGTAAGCAGTAAGTGGATGATGTAAGAGTAAGCAGTAAGTGGATGATGTAAGAGTAAGCAGTAAGTAGATGATGTAATAGTGAGCAGTAAGTGGATGACGTAAGAGTGAGCCGTAAGTGGATGACGTAAAAGCGAGCGGTAATGTATTGATGTAATTGTAAGCAATAAGTTGATGACGTAAGAACGAGCAGTAAGTGGATGACGTAAGAGTGTGCAGTAAGCATCTTTCTTTTCCCTTATTACTCCATACGGAGCATACAGTCATCACTGCAGCTTGCCCCCTTCCAGAAAGCCTGCGTCATAGCATTCATGTGCTCTGGCAGCAGTGGCTTCTGTAGCACTTCGTTCTGCGTGATGAAGTTCCAAGATCCATGGACACACATTAGCCGCCTCTCTCGACATGAGTTTCGGGCACAAGAGTTAAGAGATACCACTGAAGTCACAGTATTAAATCTGTCATCAGCATCAACAACATCATCGTCAACATCATCATCATCATCGTCATCATCATCAACATCGTCATCATTGTCATCAGCATCAACAACATCATCATCGTCGTCATCAACATCACCATTATCTATTTCCTTCTTGGTCTTTACGAAGCATGACGCCGGCAGTGCCGCTGGTCTCACTGGAAGCCCAAGCCAATGCATTCACGTACGCTTGTAGATGTGGTTTCTGTAGCAATTTCTTGTACATTTCGAGGTTGCCAGCTACACATAAAACCTCGTAGTAATCACCATGTTCAATATATCCAAGTGTACAGTAGGCCTATTCTTTCTATGCTCCTTCGGAGACGCCCAAGGAACTAACTACACGAGGCAATTAATTCTGTAGGTGTTATAAAAATAATGATAGTAAACTAAGGGATATTATCGTGAAAATAACGACATAAAATTTACTACGAACAGTTGCTTCCCTCTGCACATTCAATTTGAAAACTTCACCTCTTGAATGGTTGTTACACGTGGAGAACAATAATATTGACAACCAGGAAGATTCACATTTTCATCAACAAGTGCTTGCGCATAATAGAAAAGGTATGTCAAGATGACTAATGTGGAACTGATGGACATAATCAAACACACTTGTGAAATATGGGGTGAGGAGAAGACGGTGTCAATGGAAAGGACATACACTAACAAAACCCTTTGATAGCGTTACAAGGCTGACCCCGTTCTGAAATAATCAAGGTTAAAAAAAAAACAGGTAACGGTAGTCCCATAGCAGATACTGCCGTAGGGGAGTGAAGTGTTAGAGACTTGACTATACTAGGTCCAGCTTCGAGAGGTGGGATGACCAGTTCCTTTCCTAGCTGCCCTTTTAATTACCTGACTCACAAGCAGAGGTAGGTACCAATTTACAGCTTCTTCTGGGACTGTTCCCCTGTGTGTTTGTCCTCCCCACATGTTCCACTGTGTGTTTGTCCTCCCCACATGTTCCACTGTGTGTTTGTCCTCCCCGCATGTTCCACTGTGTGTTTGTCCTCCCCACATGTTCCACTGTGTGTTTGTCCTCCCCACATGTTCCACTGTGTGTTTGTCCTCTCCACATGTTCCACTGTGTGTTTGTCCTCTCCACATGTTCCACTGTGTGTTTGTCCTCACCATATGTTCCACTGTGTGTTTGTCCTCTCCACATGTTCCACTGTGTGTTTGTCCTCCCCACATGTTCCACTGTGTGTTTGTCCTCCCCACATGTTCCACTGTGTGTTTGTCCTCCCCACATGTTCCACTGTGTGTTTGTCCTCCCCACATGTTCCACTGTGTGTTTGTCCTCCCCACATCAACACATATCTGCCTGTCCGATTTTTCTATTTTTGAACACAAGGTATTTGAGCCTGTAGTTGTCGGTTCTCGTCTGAAAATTGATCTCTTCTTGTCGAGCAGAAGTATAGTTGCACAGGATCGTACGCTTGATGTTACCAATGTTCAGGGCCGTACTTAAAATAGTTGACACCAGGGGCGGATCCTGTCCTTCGCACCCCTTACGCCCTAAAAAGAAACACACGTCCAATAATATTTTGAACAGTAAGTAATATCATAATACTGTCCGAAGGTATCCCCGCTCCTGAATGTCACCTGGGAGCGACCGCCCCCTCGCAAACCCCCCAGTACACCACTGCCTATGTCCTTTACTTGTAATGTTATTTTTTATTAGTGATTTTATCTCTTCATACGTTTCCTTGTTTTCAATTAGGATTTTGCTTCTACCTTCTTTTACTTTAAAAAAAAATGTATAACAATTGTCCATTAGTGCTTCTGTTAGGTTGTCTAATTCCTTGTTTTCAACTGTTCCTGAGGGCAGTGATGACTAATAGTGGGTCTTTGTGAGAAACACTACCTGTATCTAGCACATAATTTTTGTGTTCCAGTTATACAAACTACTCAAGTCCCTAATATAAATATAGGTAATTTACAGGCATCGTTGGTCAGACACCAGACAACAAAAACAGACACATTTAAGTGATAGTCTCACCGGGAATCGAACTACGGACCATCTAATCGGTGCCTTCACATTACTGTGAAAGTGAATCGTGATAGGATGTACCTATCACTTATATTTCTTTTCTGTTGTCTTGTGTCCTCCTCTCTGCCCAACAAGTGCCTGTTAATGACCTTTATTTATTTATTTACTACTCGCAGGGCTCTGGTTTCGTTCATTATTTATTTATGTACCCTCCTCTACGGCAGTATGTACAATGGAACTACCATTACCTCTTTAAAACGTTGCCGACCCTGGAATGTATAGTCCAGGAACGAACGAAACGTCAGCGCGCAAAGAAAGGAACCAGCGACATCTATCTTCTGAATGTCAATTTCTGTCGAGCGGAAAAGGAGAGTTAGGGCACAGAGGCAGTGGCGTAACCACCGCCAGGGTGGCCGGGGGTCCCAGACCTAGTGGGCTCCGAAAAATAGTGGTTAGAAGCAACCCCCGCAAAAAAAATGTTGCATCACTCGTGGTAATCACACACGCGACACTACACGCAACTATGGAATATAGAACCAGAAACTACCCATACTTCTGTACACACAAGATCTCCATAATTTGACAAGAACACACATACCTGTACCCTAGCCTCGCTGAGGCTGACTCTTCTAGCCAACTCTTCCCTAACGAAAGCATCTGGGTAATGGGTTCTTTCAAAGACTCTCTCCAAAGCTGCCAACTGGGTACTGTTGAAAGTTGTCCTGTTTCGACGCTGCTTCCTCTTTCGCTTACTTTCGCTGTCATTCTTTTTACCATCATCGCTGTCTGGAGATAAAAATGACAAGTCTATATTAGGACGATACTCTGGGTTCCATATGCAGGGTGAAGTAAAAAAAAATATTAAAAAAACGAAGGGCGATTACTACGCTCTATCAGAAGTATTGTAAACGACAAATAAAGTGTGATTACGCTTAAAGGCGCCCCTGTTTAGTTTTTTTTCAATATTTGCCATAAAAAACAAACAAACAAACTAGCCCTGATTCAATCCTTCTACATGAGTCGGGAAAAGGTTATCCAACACAATACAGAATACTTACTTACTTACTTAGTCGTTCCCCTTCTACCGTGAAGTGTAGAGGTTTGGAAGAGAGAGCGCCAGACCATTCTATCAGCTGTCTTCTTCCTGGCCTGGTTCCATTCTAGTCCTCGGTCCTTCAAAGATTGTCTAATGTTGTCCTCCCAGCGAACTCTGGGTCGTCCTGGAGGTCTGGATCCCTGGCTCTTTGTTTCCCATGCTTGTCGTGGTAGCCGATCTTCTCCCATTCTGCAGACATGGCCAAACCATCTTAGTTGGGACTGTTCTATTTGGGTCTGCAGCGGATGGGATTTCAGGCCTTGACGTATCGTCTGGTTGCGGACCATGTCTCTTCTTGTTACTTCAACCACTTTCCTCAGATACCTCATTTCTGAGGTTTGGATCTGGCTTTTGTGGGTTGTAGTCATTGCCCACGACTCGCATCCATATGTCAAAACTGGGACATAGGTGGAGCGGTATACAGCCATCTTCGTTTTCTTACCAACCTCTTTCTTGCTGAGGAATCCACGATTTATGGCCTGAAAAAGTCTCCCAGCCGCTGCTTTTCGAGTGGCCAACTCTTCTTTGATGCCTCCCTTTCGGTCTATAATAGCTCCGAGATATTTAAAGTGGTCGACCTGCTCCAGGACCTGTTCTCCCAACTTAATTACAGAATACTTCATTATACTAATTTTTTCCCTTGCAAACTAATGGCATATTCTTTGTATTTTTCTGAAAGTAGATAGCCACGTGAAGTTACTTTACGTTACCGTACTCTGAATAGATGTACACAGAAAAGATTTCCGTAGCGGAATAAGATTTCAAAATGTGAAGAAAAAACGTACACACATTTTTAACATAATTAAAATGTTCGGATTGCTTCAAACAAAAATATACCTTTCAAACACACTATCTGATGCTGAATACATCACCCCCTAATGTGCCGATGGTCAAGACAATATGGGCCTAACATCATATTCCCAATATGCCTCCATGGGCGTATAACGGAATCCTTTACCTCCCCCCCCCCCCCCCCCCCTTTTGTAAACTAGATACACGGCGTATTGAGAGAATGTGGTAAAGTCAGTATTTTCTCCAATAATTAGCTTAGCACACCAGGTAAAAAAAAAAAAACGCAACGCTGAGGAGTCCATCATTAAAATAGTTAAGATTTAAAAACCAGACACATCATGGTGTGTTTAATACTTAGTGAACAAAAACAGACACACCATGAACCATGAGAAACAACACATAAAAAAAACTACTATTGATTAATTATAGGGTAATGAAAAACAATAATGTAATACAGACAATATAAGATACTTGAAAACTAGCAACAACAACATGCTGTCAACTGTAAATAGTCTAGAAGTAAGCAAACAACACATTCTAATGTTAATTGTCATCACTATCAGCTATTAATTGTGAATGAAAACAGGTATTTGAATATATCACACAATTAACAAAAAATATCACACTAAATACACTAATTATAACCGACATGTATGTTGAATAATGTAGACCAAGATGGCGGATGAGCGGAGGCAGATGAAGATCATCAGATGCTCGTCCACTCTCTTCCCATTTAGGGGTCGAAGTGGCAACGATGTATGGTGTCCGTCTCGAATTCTAGAGGTACCGGGTTCGTCTCCCAGGAGAGGAATATTAATTATGGAAAATTTTTTTCATAACCGCTGGTCCTAATTGGCTGTCGTGATGCTGACCGCATCACCCCTAGTGTGCCGATGGTCATGAAAATATGGGCGTAACACCATATTCCCAATATGCCTCAATGGGCGTGTAACGAGATCCTTTACTTTTTTACCAGTGGTCTTAATGATGTCTTACTCCTCTCTGGTCTCCTGGGTAGTGAGATCGGATGCCTAACCATCTCGGATAACGTCGAAAAAATAGGAGGTCCCGTGTGCAAGCTGCAGACGTTTAAAATCCACAGCAGCTGGAAATCGTAAAGAGTAGGCCATAAGGTCGCTGCCATAGCAACATTTAAAAATTAGAAACCTACCCACCATAAAAACATGTATAGAATGTGTGATTCCTATATCCACACATTGGGATTCTCGCCGGTGCTACGGAGTTCGTGCACTGTGCTGAGATCCTCCTTATGTGATCTAAGAGAGGAGACCGGAGCACTGATGGAGTTGTCCGTGTGCAATGAAGGTAGTCCTTAAAAACCAAACCAATCCACACCTCCCACTTGGTAGTTAGAACGTTTACCTTTACAGCAAACCTTCTGCGTTCAATTCTTAGCTCTTTAATAATTAATTAAATTTTTTTTTACATTTTAATTCAATCATCTGTCAGCAGTTTTTATAAGTGTGTTTTGTTGTTGTTGTTGTTGTAATTATAGCTTCCAAGCGTCTGTGCATGTTGACGGGCTTATTTGCTCGGTGAAAGATGGAAGAACTGGAATGTAAGAAACTGAACAGAAGAGAAATGGTACTATTCTATGGACATAAGACAGAAACACAACACTTAATTCTTTACCGCCGTGTCGTGACGAGTTACTTGTTAGTATACAAACACAACACTTAATTCTTTACCGCCGTGTCGTGACGAGTTACTTGTTAGTATACAAACACAACACTTAATTCTTTACCGCCGTGTCGTGACCAGTTACTTGTTAGTATACAAACACAACACTTAATTCTTTACCGCCGTGTCGTGACGAGTTACTTGTTAGTATACAAACACAATACTTTATTCTTTACCGCCGTGTCGTGACGAGTTACTTGTTAGTATACAAACACAACACTTAATTCTTTACCGCCGTGTCGTGACGAGTTACTTGTTAGTATACAAACACAACACTTTATTCTTTACCGCCGTGTCGTGACGAGTTACTTGTTAGTATACAAACACAACACTTTATTCTTTACCGCCGTGTCGTGACGAGTTACTTGTTAGTATACAAACACAACACTTTATTCTTTACCGCCGTGTCGTGACGAGTTACTTGTTAGTATACAAACACAACACTTTATTCTTTACCGCCGTGTCGTGACGAGTTACTTGTTAGTATACAAACACAACACTTAATTCTTTACCGCCGTGTCGTGACGAGTTACTTGTTAGTATACAAACACAACACTTTATTCTTTACCGCCGTGTCGTGACGAGTTACTTGTTAGTATACAAACACAACACTTAATTCTTTACCGCCGTGTCGTGACGAGTTACTTGTTAGTATACAAACACAACACTTTATTCTTTACCGCCGTGTCGTGACGAGTTACTTGTTAGTATACAAACACAACACTTAATTCTTTACCGCCGTGTCGTGACGAGTTACTTGTTAGTATACAAACACAACACTTAATTCTTTACCGCCGTGTCGTGACGAGTTACTTGTTAGTATACAAAACACAACACTTTATTCTTTACCGCCGTGTCGAGACGAGTTACTTGTTAGTATACAAACACAACACTTAATTCTTTACCGCCGTGTCGTGACGAGTTACTTGTTAGTATACAAACACAACACTTTATTCTTTACCGCCGTGTCATGACGAGTTACTTGTTAGTATACAAACACAACACTTAATTCTTTACCGCCGTGTCGTGACGAGTTACTTGTTAGTATACAAACACAACACTTAATTCTTTACCGCCGTGTCGTGACGAGTTACTTGTTAGTATACAAACACAACACTTAATTCTTTACCGCCGTGTCGTGACGAGTTACTTGTTAGTATACAAACACAACACTTTATTCTTTACCGCCGTGTCGTGACGAGTTACTTGTTAGTATACAAACACAACACTTAATTCTTTACCGCCGTGTCGTGACGAGTTACTTGTTAGTATACAAACACAACACTTAATTCTTTACCGCCGTGTCGTGACGAGTTACTTGTTAGTATACAAACACAACACTTAATTCTTTACCGCCGTGTCGTGACGAGTTACTTGTTAGTATACAAACACAACACTTAATTCTTTACCGCCGTGTCGTGACGAGTTACTTGTTAGTATACAAACACAACACTTAATTCTTTACCGCCGTGTCGTGACGAGTTACTTGTTAGTATACAAACACAACACTTAATTCTTTACCGCCGTGTCGTGACGAGTTACTTGTTAGTATACAAACACAACACTTAATTCTTTACCGCCGTGTCGTGACGAGTTACTTGTTAGTATACAAACACAACACTTTATTCTTTACCGCCGTGTCGTGACGAGTTACTTGTTAGTATACAAACACAACACTTTATTCTTTACCGCCGTGTCGTGACGAGTTACTTGTTAGTATACAAACACAACACTTAATTCTTTACCGCCGTGTCGTGACCAGTTACTTGTTAGTATACAAACACAACACTTAATTCTTTACCGCCGTGTCGTGACGAGTTACTTGTTAGTATACAAACACAATTCATCTGCATGGAGCACATCTGTCGACTTCTGCTGCTACTTCTTCTTGTACTTCTTCTTCTTCGCCTTTCCACTCCCAAAGGAGCATAGGCCTTCAACGCGCTTCAACAAGTTTTCCTGTTCCATGCCATCAGCTCAAGGTCCCTCCATGTTTTATACATCCCCTCCAAGTCTATCTCCAGTTCTCTTTTCCATGTGTTCTCTGGTCTTCCTCTGCCAACTTGCTGCTGGTGAATTTATGGTGTGGTCACCAGTAGAACAATGTGCTGATCAGATCAATTATATCATTTTTAAAGGTATATTTTTAATAAAATTAATAACAATAAATACAGTCTGTGTTTTCGAGTATAAACATTATTTTATCAAAGTACCGCTCTTCTCTGTCTGGCCAACACGTAAACGCACGTATACGGTTGACCTTCAGTAATTTCGCACTGAAATTTGAGGACTTATGAACATCATCATCCTTGTATTAAGTCTATGTACTTAAATATGATATATTTTTTGAATTTTTTTTATTAATGTAATAATTTTTTTTCTGTAATAAAATGTTGCCTCGTTTTTATGAGGCATTTCCCGTTCAAACTAGACACGGTACAGTCGATTATATTAGGGCGCATGTCTATAAAGGACCTTTGTTTGAATATATCTTTTTTCTTTCACATGCACATATGCTGATGACAAGAAGTTGTGGACAGACATGATGACCTACGCCACCCGGCAGGGTACTTCAAGAAGAAGAAAATAGTTTAATCTGTTGTTAGGTACGTGCAGCTCTAATATGGTCTCTGACGGGTCACTATAAATGTTCTCTGACGGTTCACTCTAAATGGTCTCTGATGGGTCACTAAATGGTCTCTGACGGGTCACTCTAAAAGGTCTCTTACGGGTCACTCTAAAAGGTCTCTGACGGGTCACTCTAAATGGTCTCTGAGGGGTCACCAAACAAATAGAACTACTGCTTCCTCAAGCAAATCGTAAGACACTACCAATACAAGGTTGTTGTAAATAACTACCAATACTAGGTTGTTGTAAGAAACTACCAATACTAGGTTGTTGTAAGACACTACCAATACTAGGTTGTTGTAAGACACTACCAATACTAGGTTGTTGTAAGAAACTACCAATACTAGGTTGTTGTAAATAACTACGAATACTAGGTTGTTGTAAGAAACTACCAATACTAGGTTGTTGTGAGAAACTACCAATACTAGGTTGTTGTAAATAATTACCAAATACCAATACGATGTTGTTGTAAATAATTACCAAATACCAATACTAGGCTGTTGTAAGAAACTACCAATACTAGGTTGTTGTAAGAAAGTACCAATACTAGGTTGTTGTAAGAAACTACGAATACTAGGTTGTTGTAAGAAACTACCAATACTAGGCTGTTGTAAGAAACTACCAATACTAGATTGTTGTAAGAAACTACCAATACTAGGTTGTTGTAAGAAACTACCAATACTAGATTGTTGTAAGAAACTACCAATACTAGGTTGTTGTAAATAACTACGAATACTAGGTTACTAGGCTGTTGTAAGAAACTACCAATACTAGGTTGTTGTAAGAAATTACGAATACTAGGTTGTTGTAAGGAATTACCAATACTAGGTTGTTGTAAGAAAGTACCAATACTAGGTTGTTGTAAGAAACTACGAATACTAGGTTGTTGTAAGAAAGTAACAATACTAGGCTGTTGTAAGAAACTACCAATACTAGGTTGTTGAAAGAAACTACCAATACTAGGTTGTTGTAAATAACTACGAATACTAGGTTGTTGTAAATAACTACCAATACTAGGTTGTTGTAAATAACTACCAATACTAGGTTGTTGTAAATAACTACGAATACTAGGTTGTTGTAAGAAAGTAACAATACTAGGCTGTTGTAAGAAACTACCAATACTAGGTTGTTGTAAGAAACTACCAATACTAGGTTGTTGTAAATAACTACGAATACTAGGTTGTTGTAAGAAACTAAAAATACTAGGTTGTTGTAATTAACTACGAATACTAGGTTGTTGTAAGAAACTACCAATACTAGGTTGTTGTGAGAAACTACCAATACTAGGTTGTTGTAAATAATTACCAAATACCAATACTATGTTGTTGTAAATAATTACCAAATACCAATACTAGGCTGTTGTAAGAAACTACCAATACTAGGTTGTTGTAAGAAAGTACCAATACTAGGTTGTTGTAAGAAACTACGAATACTAGGTTGTTGTAAGAAACTACCAATACTAGGCTGTTGTAAGAAACTACCAATACTAGATTGTTGTAAGAAACTACCAATACCAGGTTGTTGTAAGAAACTACCAATACTAGATTGTTGTAAGAAACTACCAATACTAGGTTGTTGTAAATAACTACGAATACTAGGTTACCAGGCTGTTGTAAGAAACTACCAATACTAGGTTGTTGTAAGAAATTACGAATACTAGGTTGTTGTAAGAAATTACCAATACTAGGTTGTTGTAAGAAAGTACCAATACTAGGTTGTTGTAAGAAACTACCAATACTAGGCTGTTGTAAGAAACTACCAATACTAGGTTGTTGTAAGAAACTACCAATACTAGGTTGTTGTAAATAACTACGAATACTAGGTTGTTGTAAGAAACTACCAATACTAGGTTGTTGTAAATAACTACGAATACTAGGTTGTTGTAAGAAACTACCAATACTAGGTTGTTGTGAGAAACTACCAATACTAGGTTGTTGTAAATAATTACCAAATACCAATACTATGTTGTTGTAAATAATTACCAAATACCAATACTAGGCTGTTGTAAGAAACTACCAATACTAGGTTGTTGTAAGAAAGTACCAATACTAGGTTGTTGTAAGAAACTACGAATACTAGGTTGTTGTAAGAAACTACCAATACTAGGCTGTTGTAAGAAACTACCAATACTAGATTGTTGTAAGAAACTACCAATACTAGGTTGTTGTAAGAAACTACCAATACTAGATTGTTGTAAGAAACTACCAATACTAGGTTGTTGTAAATAACTACGAATACTAGGTTACTAGGCTGTTGTAAGAAACTACCAATACTAGGTTGTTGTAAGAAATTACGAATACTAGGTTGTTGTAAGAAATTACCAATACTAGGTTGTTGTAAGAAAGTACCAATACTAGGTTGTTGTAAGAAACTACGAATACTAGGTTGTTGTAAGAAAGTAACAATACTAGGCTGTTGTAAGAAACTACCAATACTAGGTTGTTGTAAGAAACTACCAATACTAGGTTGTTGTAAATAACTACGAATACTAGGTTGTTGTAAATAACTACCATTACTAGGTTGTTGCAAATAACTACCAATACCAGGTTGTTGTAAATAACTACGAATACTAGGTTGTTGTAAGAAAGTAACAATACTAGGCTGTTGTAAGAAACTACCAATACTAGGTTGTTGTAAGAAACTACCAATACTAGGTTGTTGTAAATAACTACGAATACTAGGTTGTTGTAAGAAACTACCAATACTAGGTTGTTGTAAATAACTACGAATACTAGGTTGTTGTAAGAAACTACCAATACTAGGTTGTTGTGAGAAACTACCAATACTAGGTTGTTGTAAATAATTACCAAATACCAATACTATGTTGTTGTAAATAATTACCAAATACCAATACTAGGTTGTTGTAAGAATGTACCAATACTAGGTTGTTGTAAGAAAGTACCAATACTAGGTTGTTGTAAGAAAGTACCAATACTAGGTTGTTGTAAGAAAGTACCAATACTAGGTTGTTGTAAGAAAGTACCAATACTAGGTTGTTGTAAATAACTACGAATACTAGGTTGTTGTAAGAAAGTACCAATACTACGTTGGTGTAAGAAACTACCAATACTAGGTTGTTGTAAATAACTACGAATACTAGGTTACTAGGCTGTTGTAAGAAACTACCAATACTAGGTTGTTGTAAGAAATTACGAATACTAGGTTGTTGTAAGAAATTACCAATACTAGGTTGTTGTAAGAAAGTACCAATACTAGGTTGTTGTAAGAAACTACGAATACTAGGTTGTTGTAAGAAACTACCAATACTAGGCTGTTGTAAGAAACTACCAATACTAGGCTGTTGTAAGAAACTACCAATACTAGGCTGTTGTAAGAAACTACCAATACTAGGTTGTTGTAAGAAAGTACCAATACTAGGTTGTTGTAAGAAACTACGAATACTAGGTTGTTGTAAGAAACTACCAATACTAGGCTGTTGTAAGAAACTACCAATACTAGATTGTTGTAAGAAACTACCAATACTAGGTTGTTGTAAGAAACTACCAATACTAGATTGTTGTAAGAAACTACCAATACTAGGTTGTTGTAAGAAACTACCAATACTAGGCTGTTGTAAGAAACTACCAATACTAGGCTGTTGTAAGAAACTACCAATACTAGGCTGTTGTAAGAAACTACCAATACTAGGCTGTTGTAAGAAACTACCAATACTAGGCTGTTGTAAGAAACTACCAATACTAGGTTGTTGTAAGAAACTACCAATACTAGGCTGTTGTAAGAAACTACCAATACTATGTTGTTGTAAGAAAGTACCAATACTAGGTTGTTGTAAGAAACTACGAATACTAGGTTGTTGTAAGAAACTACGAATACTAGGTTGTTGTAAGAAACTACCAATACTAGGCTGTTGTAAGAAACTACCAATACTACGCTGTTGTAAGAAACTACCAATACTAGATTTTTTTAAGAAACTACCAATACTAGGTTGTTGTAAGAAACTACCAATACTAGGTTGTTGTAAGAAACTACGTATATTAGGTTTTCATGGGAACATCATCATGTGAATCAAACTGCTACAGAACAACCTCTGCAACACCACATAAATACCATAGTGCAGGCTTTCAGCGCATAGTGAGATGTATCTTTGGTGAGATGTATCTAGTCATCTAGTTATCTGTATTGACCAGAAGTGTAATTGCTCAGTGTCGAGTGATGTGAATAAAGCTTATTGAGAAAAGGACAGCCTTCCTGGCATGGACTGACTGCCGACGGTATTTCGTCTACTGCATAGTATCTGCCAGTAGATGGTGGCATAAACTGTATTCGAGATGGAGCTGCGTGCAGTACTAAATAAATTGTATATCGTCCATTTCGGCCATTGTGACTCAAATCATTCCGAGTGGTGTGGGGCTGGTTGCGATATCTAAGTGATTTGCTACCCTAGACGTTATCTTGGCCACAGGAACCATCCTGTTATTAAATATGAACATTAATATCTAAAAAGACACGTAACAATAACATAGGTTACCTTAGATCTTCTTGCAAGGTACAGTACACGACAGCAGAAAACGAGGAAGACAGAAAAATAAGTGTCTTGATGAATAAAAGAACGAATTAATCCACCGGTCACGGCCGTAAACAAACTAAAATTCGACATATAAAAGTGTCAGTTATTAGTCAAGCACTCCAGTGACAAATGTGGAACTGAAGAAGAATAACAAAGGAGAAAGACGTAGAGGGAGAAGATGAAGAAGAGGACGAATAATTAAAAAAGAGAGAATGGAAGAAGACGAGGAAGAAGAAACAGATGAAGAGGAAAGAAGAAAAAGAAGACGGAGATTAAAAAAAAGGGAGATGAAAACGAGAACAGAAGAAGAGAGAGAGGGAGAAAAGGAAGACAATACAGAATAAAGGGGTTAGAAGGAAACAAATGGAGAAAACGTTGCTGATGAGGGAGAAGATGGGGGAGAAGAAGTACGCGATGCAGAAGAAGAAGAAAAGAAAGAAGACACTGTTCAAGAAGACGAACAATAAGATAAGGGAGAAAAGTAGAAGAAGGAAAAAAAAATAAGAGAAAGAAGAAGATACACGAGTAGTAGTGAAAGGAGAAAGAGATAAATAACTAGAGAACAAAGAAAAAGAGTATGAAGAAGAAAGGGAAGAAAACCAGGAGGAAGACTTCAAATATGAAGAAAACGAGGAAAGGGAAGAGTAAGATATAGAGAGAAGAGAGGGAAAGAAAGAAGAAGAAGACGAAGTAAAAAAAGAAGATGACGAACGATAAAAGTAAGAAGAAAAAGGGAAAGAAAAAAGAAATAGAAGAAAAAGAAGATTAAAAAGACAATGAGAGCGGAGAAAGCGTCGCCAATGTAGACGGGGGAGAAGAGAGATTAAGAATTATAGCATTCTCTAGCTAGATGGTAGTTTTGTAGGGGGGATTCCATACAATTAAATGACACTTCTCCTGGGATCCAACATTACGAGTACTAACAATTTGAGAAACACTGCCCAAGATGAGGTTTTAATATGTAGTAATAACCACATCACCAGCCCCCCAGTTCTGCTCAGTTAACACAAGTCTAGCTGGCCCCGGCATGCCTCGCCCGTGTCATAAGACATAGACTGGAGTTGACAGATTCTCTCGTGCAATAACGTGCACTATTTTCCTGGCACCGTTGAGACGGAAGTGTCAGGCCGCAGGAGAAAATTCCTCCGCCTCGACGTCTTCTTCTCAGGGGCGTAACGCTAAGGGGAGTAGGATTGGGGTATACGATAGTGACAAACTGGAATGAGAAACTCATTATGAAAATTAAATAGAAAGAGAAGGAATGAGGGATACGCGAAAATAATTAGAAAGAAGACTACGAGAGGTACACAGACAAGACAGATAATGAAGTTGCGAGGCTAAATAAGTAGTCTGTCGTGAAGCAGTAAAATATCCTTAGGATTCAAAAATAGACAGTTCTGTCGCAGATTCTATCGTAAGAGAGCAAAGTGTTAGACACATCATTATAGTAGGTCCACCTTTATGAGTTGTTCCACCAGTTCCCTTCCTCGTTGCTTTTTATCTTCTGTAACTCAAGAGCAGAGTCAGGTACCAATTTACAACTGGGTAATCTAGCGCGTGATGCTTCCAGGTTTCGATTCTAAAACTTTGACACGAGAGGCAAGAGGTCTAACCGCTTGTCAAGTCGGACACTCAGGATAAAAACACGGGAATAAATACTGTATAAAGGGAAACATGTGGTCTATGAATCGTACACAAGTAAATAGATATAGTATTTAAACACCAGGAATGAAAACACGCCTCATCAGATCAGATCTGAGTTTAATATTATTCAAAAAGCCTCAACGGTTGCCCTCGAGTGGTTCCTCTCCCATTGTGGAACAACTGAGAATGAGAGAACTGATGCTTTATCTAGAACTGGCAGTAAACTGGAGCAATTCAGCCACCCATTGCCCTATCGTGAAACAACAACAATTATAACAACAAGTACAGCTACCACGACAAGCATGGGAAACAAAGAGCCAGGGATCCAGACCTCCAGGACGACCCAAAGTCCGCTGGGAGGACAACATTAGAAAATCTTTGAAGGACCGAGGACTAGAATGGAACCAAGCCAGGAGGAAGACAGCCGATAGAATAGTATGGCGCTCTCTCTTACAAACCTCTACACCTCACGGTAGAAGAGGAACGAATAAGTAAGTAAGTAAGTACAGCTACCAGTGAAAGAAGGTAGAAGATATATACAGCAGATCTTACCTAATCCACCAGCTACATAGACACCTGAAGACCACCATTTTCCGCCTGAAAACTGGCCACTGTAGATTACTAAGCCACCGGTATCGTCTCAGGATATCCCACACTAATGAATGTGGTAGACTTGCCAGACAGAAAGAAAAAAGACGACACTTGACAACAGAAACTGCTGCATGTCCTGAAGAAGGTATTAATTTACCTGTGCTCGCTTCATTCCTTTCCACTCCATTTCAAATTCATTGGATCTCTGTAGTCAAATTTACCATGACTTATGGTTAATGGTAGCTTTCACGATGCAATGCGCCCCTTTTCAATATTTTCATGAAAACAAAATGGCAGGGATTTTTTTTCATTGTTAGTTTCAGGGACGGCATGCCGTTTTCCAACTCCGACTATTTAAAAAAAAAAAAATAAAATATAATTTTGTTGTTTTTATTTTTATTTTGGCGACCTACTACTCTTAAGGGTTTTACAGGCAGCGTGGTACAACAAGACCATACCAAAGGATTGGGAGATTGCCATCATAACACCAATTTTCAAAAAGGGTGACAATCGACAGTGTGGAAACCATAGAGGCATATCCCTTCTCAGTGTCCCTGGTAAAATCTACTCTAGAATCCTAGAGCAGAGACTCCGACGCCTAGCTGAGCCACAACTGGATGAGGTCCAGTGCGGATTCCGAGCAAACCGAAGTACTCAAGACCTAATCTTCACACTCAGACAGCTGAGTGAAAAGGTCCTTGAGTATAAGAGTGAGATGCATCTTTGTTTCATAGATCTGGAAAAGGCGTTTGACAGGGTCCCCTGGAGCAAACTTTGGGATTGTTTGGCAAGGAAGAATATTCCAGCACCTCTGATTCATGCTATACAGAGCTTCTACAAGTCTTGCAGAAATTATGTGAGGACAGCAAACCATAAGTCGGAAGAGTTCAGGACCACCACTGGTGTAAGACAAGGTGATATCCTATCACCTTACCTCTTCATACTCCTTATGGACGATGTCATCAAGGCATGTAAGGAGAGAACAAGAAAGTATTCAGTGGGGTACTGGAAGATGAGACAAGTCTATATTTCGGAGCTGGCATTTGCTGATGATGTTGCCCTGATTGCTAAATCAGAGGCACATCTCCAATCCAACCTGCAAGTCTGGAAGGAAAGCTGGAGAAGAGAGGGATGGTCATAAGCAGCTCTAAAACAAAATCCATGGTGATATCACGAGAAGAAAGAAAACATCAGATTAAGCTGGGAGAACAGGTCCTGGAGCAGGTCGACCAATTTAAATACCTCGGAGCTATTATAGACCGAAAGGGAGGCATCAAAGAAGAGTTGGCCACTCGAAAAGCAGCAGCTGGGAGACTTTTTCAGGCCATAAATCGAGGATTCCTCAGCAAGAAAGAGGTTGGTAATGTGGTGAAGTGGGATGTTATAAATATTTATAGGGGACTTAGTGTACTGACTGAGATCAGCTGTGAAGGTATCTATATCTATTAAAAGTAGTGTATTATAGATAACCTTACTTGCTACCACATATCTCTTATCTCAGTCAGAATTATTCTGGAATAGTGTGATGCTACGTTATGTGTCTAGGGTATGAGTATGGTGAAGTGTAAGTCACAACAACAGACAGATAAACAATTTAATTTAATCCACTACTCTTAACAACACTGTGACACTCACATACATATAACACTCTATGAGAATAGCTTAAAGAAGTCACTCGTAACGGTTCAAATAACAATATGTATTCATTACTAGCATGAATGAATATGTGTCCTGATTCAACTACAAGGGAACCAGGAATCACAATCAATTTAAATTACAAGTTATGTACAGAATGTATTTAATATGAATATTGTAGTGACATATTTTATTACAAATGTTCTATGTGTGTCAGTTTTGTAGTAGTAAAATGAGGTAATACTGGTTTTGTTTTGTTCACGCTCTGTTGGTATTGGTCATCATGACTTCAATAGTTTGTCTTTAGGGACTATTATTGGAGATGTTCACAGTTCCTGATTTTAAGACAAGTAAATTCCCCTCTGAATGGTATTTTTATAAAGTTATTTCAAGATGAGGGGACATAATGTTGAGCTCAGCTGGCCAATTCGCTTATCTGGCGTGATGGCGGCAGGAAAGGACTCCTCTGCTCGAATTCTCCTCTGGGCTCAGGAGACACCTCACTGATAGCTAAAAAGACCAAGGAGTATGCTGTCCGACTCTGGATTCAGCAAATCTCTGACCAGATGCTGCTCACTACCATCAAGACCACTGTCCCTGAAATCAAGAAGGATGTACCTTCTACTTCATAACTAATTTATATTCTCTTTTACACTGATCACAATACAGCACAAACATTGCGTTCAGAGCGTTAGGCCAACAGTCAGCTTCATTTGAAATACTTTATTCCAGTATTACCCTTCTTAATGGTTACTACGCCTCTGCACTTCCAGCATTATTTCTTTCTAGTCCATCATCCAGGTGTCAGTGTACTATTTGGCCATTCCATGCCGTTTTACTTCTCTCCGACACCCTCTGTTCAGGCTGGAGCATTATAGGCTTTACCTCACGTTTGCCACTGAACTACACATATATATACAGGCATAAATCAACAATTCACATTCAATTTTTCATTAAAAGATACTGAATGGTTCAAGCTTACCACAATTTCATGGAAATAAACACAGATACGTTGATTAGCAATGAATTCTGGCACAAACTGGCACAAATTCCGTTCTGCCTATGTTCCAGGCTTTTATTTTAGCAAAAATGTGAGCTGGCTTCAACGTACTGTCGCTTTATCAAGCTTATTTGAATTAGTGGTCTCGAACTAACGCTCCCAAGTGTGTATATCAGCGAGACTGGCCAATGAGCCACGTTTCGACAAGTGTTTGAAAAAATGTTATCTTTTCCCGTCTCCCCTAACAACCAAGATAGTATTTATAACCCGACCAATCGTGGTTAGGCTTTCATTTGTTGCGCTCCAATCAATTTGGAGTTTACATGGTAGGCTATTTATGTAACGTAAGGTTTTTTCAAACACGTTATAAAAAAAAATTTTATGAGCAGAAATGATTTTATGCTGTCAGGCACCCCCAATATTTTATTTTGGGTATAATTTATTAATTCCTGGACTATTTGCGTAACGTTTTACATATTATTTGTCAGCAAACCCTAAGGAACCCAAAAATACTAATTTAAAGGAGCTACGTGGCTGCGTTCAAAATATGCAATTTCTTCTATCTCCTGTTTAGAAGATGTGCTGTCTGGGTACTGTTATGTGTTCAAACGTAAACCCATATAATGTTGTCTTTTCTAATAAGAGTCTGTTATGATTTATAAACCTAACTCTGGGAAAGGGTAGTGTATTTTATCACTGTCCGTCTGAAAAAAAATTAGTGCATGTAGACTTACACGCGTGATGGTAGTAATTGTGTATCGCGCGAAGCGGGTTTAGTGTTCGGCTTTCTGCCTCTCCCTTCTCTTTTTATCCCTTTAGTCCATCTGTTCGTTCGTTTTGGTAACGCAGTATAATTAATGTTAGGGTTAATTTAGGTCATTACGCAGTACGTCTCAATGCTTTTCCAAGAAATACAGCACACGTTTCATTGAAGAAGGCGGGTAATAATACAGTAAGCTTTACTATCAACATGAAAGCGTTACAATTTGCAGACGAAGCAGAAAACAAAGGGGATTTCGAGTACATTCTTTGTGACAGCACTGTCATTTTACCATTGCTCTTCTCTTTATTAATTTTATTTGTTAGGCTTCATATTTACCTAATAATTTATATATGTGGATTAGAATATTTCATGACACTTCCCCTCTTAAAACAGACATTATATGTCAGTCCTTTATTCTATATACACATAGAGAAATTTATTATTATTTCTGGGGTTTACGGTGATTCTCATCACACGGATGGCGGCTTAAAAAATCCGCTCCCAGATTGGTTTTTCCAGATATATATTCAATGCTAAAATTATATGGAGCCAGAAGCAAAGACCATCGGAGTAACCTAGAGTTCTCATGCCTAGCCTGTGCTAAAAACGATAAAGGTTTGTGGTCAGTTTGCAACTTAAATGCCTTCCCATATAGATAAATATTGAATTTCTTTATTGCCCATATTACTGCAAGACATTCTTTTTCGCTAGTTGAGTAGTTGATTTCAGCTTTATTCAACTTTCTGCTAGCATGTGCCACTGGGCTTAATTCCCCATCCAATGCATCTGATTTCTGTAGTAAAGTTGCACCTAGCCCAATATTACTTGCATCCGTCCTTACTATGAATTCTTGACTTAAGTCAGGTAATTTCAAAATGGGTTTACTTGTGAGCTTTTCCTTCAATTCTTGGTAAGTCATTTCACATTGTGGTGTCCATGTAATGCGATCTGGAAGTCCTTTACGTGTCAATTCCGTTAAAGGTGCACATATGGAATTAAAGTTTTTGATATACTTCTGGTAGAAACCACATAATGAGACAAAGGATCTCACGTCCTTCTTGGTTTGTGGTCTCGGGGCTTTCTGTAGTTTCTCTAAATTCTTTGGGTCAGGGGTCATGTTTCCCTGATAAACTGTGTGTCCCAAAAATTCCAATTCTTTACATCCAACGCAACATTTGGTTGGTCGGGCTGTTAAATTTGCCTCCCTAAGTCGATCAAACAGCATGTTCAGAGAGTCAATGTGTTCCTCAAATGTTTCTGTTGCTATAAGGATATCATCCATAAAATTTGTTATACAGGGATTATTCAGAGGATCCAATAATTTTCTCATCATTCTAGAGAAGACACTAGGCGCATTCTTCAATCCAAATGGCAATCTATTAAACTCATAGTGTCCTTCTGAGGTACTAAAAGCTAGGTATGGTCTAACCTCAGGCTTTACTGGAATCTGATAGTATCCTTTACTCAGATCCACTTTTGAGAAATATTTAGCTTTATTTAGTCTGGCAAACAGCTGATTTGTATCCGGCAATGGATCCACCTGTCCTTCTGTAATAGCATTCAGTCTCCTGTAATCTATACAGAGTCTATGTTCTCCAGAGGGCTTCCTTAAAAGTACAACACCGGAACTATACGAAGACTCACTGTGCGAAATAATTCCTTCCTTCAACAGATAGTCTATCTCTTCCTTCAAAGCTTTTTCCTTAGCAAACGGAATCGAATATGGTTTCATACAGACAGGTGTGGAGTCTATTAATTTCATATCATATTCCAATAGGTTTGTATGCCCTGGTCGGTCTGTTAACACCTCTGCATGATTATTTAGAACCTGTTGCACTCTCTCTTTCTGAGTTTTCGTTAAATGTGTACTGATTTTCACTTGTGCTGCTGTCTCACAGGGGTGTAATGGATATTCAAATGATGAAAGTGGTTCCTTTTTCATCTCCATGGCGATGGACAAGGTCAACAAGTGTGTCTCTTCCTGATGTTCTCTTTCCAAATATTTCTTCAGGAGATTCACATGATAGATTTTTTCTTTCCCCTTCTTATCTATCTTATAATTTGTTCTAGACACCTTCTCTAGAACTGTATATGGACCCTGCCATCCAATTTGTAACTTATTCTGACTCCCGGGCAAAAGAAGCAGTACCTTCTCTCCCACAGCCAAATTTCTGTCTTTCGCCTTCCTGTTATAATAGGCAGCATGTTTCTTCCTGGCTTGTTTCAAATTTTCATTGGCAAGTTTCCAGCCAGTTTTCAACCGAGTGGTCAGCTCATTCACATATTGGTATGAAGATGTAATGTTTTCCTCTGCCTTTTCATCAGTCCACGTTCTTAACAAAGCTACATATGGACCTTTAATTGTGTGGACCTATTTGTCCATGCACCGGTATGGTCTCTTCCACTCGAAGCTTTATAGTGATGATTTTTCTTCCCAGAATTTTCATGCACAAAACGACCGCTACCAATTTTTCTTTTGGGGCTTTCTCCCCTCTTAAAATTCTTGATGAGAGATTTCCTCTCTACATCCTCTTCCTCCAGTTTGTTTAAGTCCGATTGAGGGATTGTCGGCTTATCCTGGGGTAAGACATCTTTTTGCACTCTCCGCATAGTGGCCATTGTAAAACAGTTAAGTGAAGCTTGTCCGTGAAAAGGGGCTTCCCATTCCATTTGGTCCACCTTATCAAATTTATTTTTCCTTTTATTGTCAGGCCTGATTTTGCCCCATGGCGTGTCCAGGTCCTGATCCATGTTCCCACTTGTGGGTGTTCCCTCATGTGCTATACTACACCTTTCTACAAAGTTCTCAATGTCCCATCTTGCTTTGGGCCAATAATAATTGTGAGCCACCTTTTGAATGATGGTACCTATCTTCTCATGGTCCCCATCTGGTTTCACATGTAGGCTCCTTATTAAGTCTGTCCTATATCTCTTTGGAAGAACCAGCTGTCCGTGACCATGGGATCTAGTTCCAGTCTTCCTATACATCAACTTGTTTTTCATGTAAAAATCTCCCTTGCCTGGAGTTGTATGACAAGTTGACAATTTTCTGAAACAAGGCTTGAGTGTTTTATCCCTAGCCTGTGCCTTCCTCATCTCTTCTGGAGTGGTATCTAACATAATATCCTCCTCCTGTCTTGAGGTCGACCTGACCTGAAGGGTTGCCATATACACAGGTTTCCTTCTGCAACGGTCAGTGTCATGATTGTCCATCTGACAATTTTTACACCACCTTTTTCCTTGGTTGAAAGATTTTCTTTCATCATATTTCCTTTCATCGAATTGTGGGAATTTATTTTTATTGTCATACCGTGGCCTATCAAATTGGTGCTTACCTTTATTTTGATCCCTAGGATCAAATTTATTAAAGTTCTGTGGTGCCCTAAAGTTGTCCACCTGTTTCTTTTTATTACCTGTTACCTCTGCTTGAGCTGCTTGATACCTTTCAGCAACATTTAGCAACTCACCCAGCCTCTCTGCACCTTGTTCCATGAGAAACTTTCTCAGGTCTGGAGCCATGGACTCTCTTAGTTGCTCTATAAGGACCATTTCCTTAAGATCTTGGGTTTTCCCCAGAGAAGTCCATTTCTCCAAGTATGTCTCTATTCGTGCAGAGAACTGGTGATAGGTTTCACCTGACAGTAGTTTAGCATTCCTAAATTTTTTTCTATAGAATTCTGCATTCTTTTCATACCTTAACAAAAGAGCCTGCTTTAGCATGTCATAATTTTCCTGATCACCTCTGCTCATTTTTGCAAAAACTTCATAAGCTGCCCCACGAAGTCCCTGAGATAACTTTAAGCTCCATCTTTCTCTCTCTAACCCATACGTGGTAGCTAATAGTTCGTACCTATTTATATAGCTCTCAATATCATCGTCTTTCTCAACAAAATGATCTAAATGAAAGTTCATAGCTGAGATTGAAGCTCCTTGAGTAACCGTAGCATCAGAGGCAAAGGGACTGGCACCATTTTCAGGAGCATGGCCTTGAAACTCAAACTCCCTTAGTCGTAACTCATGTTCCCTTTGTAATCTCTTCTCCTCCTTTTCTGCTTCCCTCTCTGCAGTCAATCTTCTTTCTTCTGCAGCTACTTTCTTCTCTTCTCTTTCTGCTTCCCTTTCTGCAGCCTGTCTTCTTTCTTCTGCTTCCAATTTCTTAGTCTCAGCCTCAATCTGCAACCTCTTAGTCTCAGCCTCAGCTTGCAACCTCTTAGTCTCAGCCTCAGCTTCAAATTGTAACTTCTTAATTTCCCTTTCAGCCTCTAACCTTCTTTCGGCTTCTTTTTCTAATCTTCTTTCTTCGCGTTCAATAAATTTGTCACATTCCGTTGTGACATAGGCAACCATAACTTGCCCATCTAATCCTAACTCTTTTGCAGTCTGAACCGCAGCAGATCGAAATTTGGCCAGGTCCGCCATTGTCTATCATGTAACTTAATACAATGTCTAACCAACAATTCAATCTCTAATGGACAAAACAGGCACCGTGAGCTCAACCTTATTTAATTCCACCCAAGGATACCTTTTAATTCTTATATTCCCTGAAGTGAATTACCCCCAATATTTTTAATAGTTAAAGATTCAAAATCCCAAGAGCGAGCCCCCAATATATGTGGTGAAGTGGGATGTTATAAATATTTATAGGGGACTTAGTGTACTGACTGAGATCAGCTGTGAAGGTATCTATATCTATTAAAAGTAGTGTATTATAGATAACCTTACTTGCTACCACATATCTCTTATCTCAGTCAGAATTATTCTGGAATAGTGTGATGCTACGTTATGTGTCTAGGGTATGAGTATGGTGAAGTGTAAGTCACAACAACAGACAGATAAACAATTTAATTTAATCCACTACTCTTAACAACACTGTGACACTCACATACATATAACACTCTATGAGAATAGCTTAAAGAAGTCACTCGTAACGGTTCAAATAACAATATGTATTCATTACTAGCATGAATGAATATGTGTCCTGATTCAACTACAAGGGAACCAGGAATCACAATCAATTTAAATTACAAGTTATGTACAGAATGTATTTAATATGAATATTGTAGTGACATATTTTATTACAAATGTTCTATGTGTGTCAGTTTTGTAGTAGTAAAATGAGGTAATACTGGTTTTGTTTTGTTCACGCTCTGTTGGTATTGGTCATCATGACTTCAATAGTTTGTCTTTAGGGACTATTATTGGAGATGTTCACAGTTCCTGATTTTAAGACAAGTAAATTCCCCTCTGAATGGTATTTTTATAAAGTTATTTCAAGATGAGGGGACATAATGTTGAGCTCAGCTGGCCAATTCGCTTATCTGGCGTGATGGCGGCAGGAAAGGACTCCTCTGCTCGAATTCTCCTCTGGGCTCAGGAGACACCTCACTGATAGCTAAAAAGACCAAGGAGTATGCTGTCCGACTCTGGATTCAGCAAATCTCTGACCAGATGCTGCTCACTACCATCAAGACCACTGTCCCTGAAATCAAGAAGGATGTACCTTCTACTTCATAACTAATTTATATTCTCTTTTACACTGATCACAATACAGCACAAACATTGCGTTCAGAGCGTTAGGCCAACAGTCAGCTTCATTTGAAATACTTTATTCCAGTATTACCCTTCTTAATGGTTACTACGCCTCTGCACTTCCAGCATTATTTCTTTCTAGTCCATCATCCAGGTGTCAGTGTACTATTTGGCCATTCCATGCCGTTTTACTTCTCTCCGACACCCTCTGTTCAGGCTGGAGCATTATAGGCTTTACCTCACGTTTGCCACTGAACTACACATATATATACAGGCATAAATCAACAATTCACATTCAATTTTTCATTAAAAGATACTGAATGGTTCAAGCTTACCACAATTTCATGGAAATAAACACAGATACGTTGATTAGCAATGAATTCTGGCACAAACTGGCACAAATTCCGTTCTGCCTATGTTCCAGGCTTTTATTTTAGCAAAAATGTGAGCTGGCTTCAACGTACTGTCGCTTTATCAAGCTTATATGAATTAGTGGTCTCGAACTAACGCTCCCAAGTGTGTATATCAGCGAGACTGGCCAATGAGCCACGTTTCGACAAGTGTTTGAAAAAATGTTATCTTTTCCCGTCTCCCCTAACAACCAAGATAGTATTTATAACCCGACCAATCGTGGTTAGGCTTTCATTTGTTGCGCTCCAATCAATTTGGAGTTTACATGGTAGGCTATTTATGTAACGTAAGGTTTTTTCAAACACGTTATAAAAAAAATTTTATGAGCAGAAATGATTTTATGCTGTCAGGCACCCCCAATATTTAATTTTGGGTATAATTTATTAATTCCTGGACTATTTGCGTAACGTTTTACATATTATTTGTCAGCAAACCCTAAGGAACCCAAAAATACTAATTTAAAGGAGCTACGTGGCTGCGTTCAAAATATGCAATTTCTTCTATCTCCTGTTTAGAAGATGTGCTGTCTGGGTACTGTTATGTGTTCAAACGTAAACCCATATAATGTTGTCTTTTCTAATAAGAGTCTGTTATGATTTATAAACCTAACTCTGGGAAAGGGTAGTGTATTTTATCACTGTCCGTCTGAAAAAAAATTAGTGCATGTAGACTTACACGCGTGATGGTAGTAATTGTGTATCGCGCGAAGCGGGTTTAGTGTTCGGCTTTCTGCCTCTCCCTTCTCTTTTTATCCCTTTAGTCCATCTGTTCGTTCGTTTTGGTAACGCAGTATAATTAATGTTAGGGTTAATTTAGGTCATTACGCAGTACGTCTCAATGCTTTTCCAAGAAATACAGCACACGTTTCATTGAAGAAGGCGGGTAATAATACAGTAAGCTTTACTATCAACATGAAAGCGTTACAATTTGCAGACGAAGCAGAAAACAAAGGGGATTTCGAGTACATTCTTTGTGACAGCACTGTCATTTTACCATTGCTCTTCTCTTTATTAATTTTATTTGTTAGGCTTCATATTTACCTAATAATTTATATATGTGGATTAGAATATTTCATGACAGGTAAGAAAACGAAGATGGCTGTATACCGCTCCACCTATGTCCCAGTCTTGACATACGGATGCGAGTCATGGGTAATGACTACAACCCATAAAAGCCAGATCCAAACCTCAGAAATGAGGTATCTGAGGAAGGTGGTTGAAGTAACAAGAAGAGACATGGTACGCAACCAGACGATACGTCAAGGCCTTAAATCCTACCCCCTGCAGACCCAAGTAGAACAGTCCCAATTAAGATGGTTTGGCCATGTTTGCAGAATGGGAGAAAATCGGATACCACGACAAGCATGGGAAACAAAGAGCCAAGGATCCAGACCCCGAGGACGACCCAGAGTCCGCTGGGAGGACAACATTAGACAATCTTTGAAGGATCGAGGACTAGAATGGAACCAGGCCAGGAGGAAGACAGCCGATAGGATAGTCTGGCGCTCTCTTTTCCAAACCTCTACACCTCACGGTAGAAGGGGAACGATTAAGTAAGTAAGTAAGTAAGTTTTTTATTTTATTTTGTTAAACTAATCATTTGGCATAAAATTCGGAGTCCGGGCATTTTTTCAGACTCCTACTCCACTAAAAAACCACCGACTCCTACTTCACTAAAAAAAACTACCGACTCCTACTCCACTAAAAAACTACCGACTCCTACTCCACTAAGAAAACTACCGACTTCACGACTTCAACTCAGACTCGACAGTCCTGGTTTCAGGACAATTAGAAATATGGGGATAGCTATAACCAAAGTGACATTTCTGCAGAAGTAACATGTGGGAACAAAATATATAATTAGAAACATGAAGCCTGCGTATATAAAACTTTGTACGTCACGTCAAAAATAAACTCCTACAGCTATTAAAATTACATTTGGAAAGATAAAAGATGACGATGGAAATATATAGATAGATATTTTGTTATATTATATTCGATAATTTTTTCAGACTAACAACCGGCCATTGCAGACTCAAATACCATCGGTACAACAAATAGAAAATTGGACAGACAGATAAGTGTCCATGTGGGGAGAACAGACAGGTAAGTGTCCATGTGGGGAGGACAGACAGATAAGTGTCCATGTGGTGAGGACAGACAGATGTGTCCATGTGAGGAGGACAGACAGATAAGTGTCCATGTGGGGAGGACAGACAGATAAGTGTCCATGTGGGGAGGACAGACAGATAAGTGTCCATGTGGGGAGGACAGACAGATAAGTGTCCATGTGGGGAGGACAAACAGACAGACAGTAGAACACGTGCTCCAAGACTGTCGGATCCATGAGAGGAGCAGGGTGGCAACATGGCCTTCTCCAGCCCAGTTGAAGGAGAAACTGTATGGTGACGAGTTAAGCCTGAGACGAACTGCCAGGTATATAAGAGAAATAGATTTGCTTATATAAAACGAACGGTGACGAAGACGAAGAAGATTGATGATAGAGGAGATATAAACGGTAAAGGATCCCCATTGCAGATACTGCCGTAAGGGAGTAAATGTTAGAGACAAATACTCTAGGTCCAGCTTCGAGAGTTCCTTTCCTCGCTGCCTTTTCTTTCCTTAACTCAAGAGCACAGTCACTTACCCATTTACAGCTGGGAGACTGTAGCGTGACGCCAGGGTGTTCCGAGCCCGTACCTTTGCCACGAGAGGCCAGCGCTCTAACTACTGCCAATCGAACGCTCAAGTGAAATGTAGACGTTTCAAATACAAGACATACAGGAAGACAGGCGCTCATTATCAGTGGCGTAGATAAAGCCCCCGCAGACCCGAAGGTACTGAAGACCCCAAAGTTAACAGGGACTCCAAACGGACAAAAATATTAAAATTTGTTGTGAATTGTTTCAAATTGGATTTAGTTCTTCTGAAAAAAAAAAAGCTTTTTTGAGAGGCCCGGGTCACAGATTTTTATTTAAAAAACTCAGGAGACGACATACGCAGTAAAAGAGGGCTTAGTGAAAAGCCATATAGTAACTCTACTTTAGTGCAGCCGATGGACATTTTGTCTAAGACAAACGGGGCGCGTTTCGCCAAAGCGAAGAAAATCTTATATTTAAAATAATATTTAAAAATAGGGGCGGGGGTGTTAATTTAGGCGTATTTATGTTGAACGGGTGGATGATATTTCCATCGAGAGTGGCAGGGAAGTATCGTGTTTCTTTTTTTTTTTTTTTTCATTAAACCCGCTACTTTCGTTTGCAGTCTTCGCGATATGCAATCCAGAAACATTATTTTTTAAATGTGGAGTTCACTCCTTCTCTTTCTTTGTTCGCTTACTGATAAAGTTGAATATTTTATTCCCGTTAATGATATCCACCAAAAGGATAAATAGAAGTGGATGGAAGCAGACATCATCATCATCAGTTGATAAGATCTCTATGGTGTTGTTTGCTCCACTGTAGTGTATGGAATGTCAACTTGACCTACGCAGTGGTGTGTAGACATGGATTGAGTGTATAATGTGCGAATGATAATAAGGGTTCGTGGTGTTGACAAAAATGTTCTTTTCTCACACTCATGTACGGCTGGAAGTCATCGACACCAACGACTGTGTACCTTTACTAAAGTTTAATTGGACGTACACACTCGACAGCACAGATAGTGACAAATCACAGGTTGGCATAATACATCATGGTACAGTGGATAACTGGTCTTGCAATGTTATGTTACATGGGCACTCATGTAGATTAATATTATAATGGACTGTCAGTAGCCAAGCCCTCAGTATCGCCCATACATATATATCATCTGACTTCACTGACTGAGCACGTCAGCTTATAAACAATATTTCAGATGGCTTCTAAACCTAATCTCGTTTAGCGACGATTCTCCCACATAATGTTCAGCACATATTTTTTTCATATAATAATATTGAACCGCTGATAAAGGGTTCTCATGTGTAGCAGTGATCTCTGGATTAAACAAGCGATAATACGGGCATCCCCTTTTCTCTTCTTGAAAGTCACTACAGGTTTGGTTCCAAGATGGCTTCACTCGTGAGCTGTCACTCACGTTTGGATACAGATAATGAATCTGTCCTAAAGTTAGTCATTCATAAAACATTGCATTGCTCTGTAGATTTGATCATGAACAATTGACTGCATTCTACAGAATATAGTGCTGCTAGGAATCGAAGTCGTTTTCATCGAGTCAAATATATTCTCTTAGATATTCAAATCGTACCTATCGAAAATGGTGGCTTCGTACGAGAGTTCATAAGAGTATCTTTGATTACCTTGGTATAAGAAATATGAAACTGCCATTCCTTGGCAATACGAATAAACACTGGGGTAAAGCATACACGATAGGTCTAGACGACTATCACTTTCCCCACAAATACTGAGATCACTTTTCCCCAGCGACAAGCCGACATAGAAGACACAGTCCCTATCAGGACGAAGCCAAATCACACCCCTCTCTAGCGACACATCCGCCGAATAGCCTTTGACCTCTCTAGAGACAACAGAACATATAGTTCGACTTAGATATGTAAAGATATACAGATATAAGACAGACTCGTCCTACTCAGACAAACAATACACATAAATTCAGGCCATAGATATTCTGAAGCAAGAACAATCTATTACTACCCAAACAAAGAATAAATCGCAGAAAACTGAATTTATCCGCGGAGTTCGATCGAAAGAGCCGACACAACTTTCAAGGGAAGTAACTCAATAATGACTTTTCCTTAAGCACTATTTTGTTTACAAAATATTTGCGAACATAAGTATACCAATGTATAATATTGTAAGATATCAAAGACTGCACGTAACAGTCTTACCACACCTCCCGGGGAAAAAAAATGGAACTTTTTTTTTTTTTTGAAATACATCTAGGAGCAACGTACAATAGGCTCACAACGCATGAATAATGCGCAGATGAAAATATCAGGAATACCTATAACGCCTAATATGAGGCTAAGTCGACTTATGGAGCGACTGGTGAGAATGTGTCTCATAAACTGAGAGAAATTATTTCTCTACAAGTATATTTTTCCAGGAAGGTGTCATCAAAGTATAATACAATTCTGGCAATTACACAATGCCTAAAAAATTCATATCATCATTTCGTATTAG
>JAMPIV010018027.1:0-167260 GCA_024509875.1 Oreohelix idahoensis
AGTGATCAGTGGTCTAGTTATTTCAATTTATTTCATTGGATTGTGGTGTAAATTTAACCTTATTAAATAAACCCATTTTCAAAGTTCTAGTGCAAACTAATGTTACAGCTAAAAGTATTTCCTAATACACTTGACGCGTAAATTAACTTTGCAGACGTTAAAGGAAATTATAACTAGTAAATACAGTTTAGTTCTGTATAGATAGATGTGCTTTTAATTATTTTAACTCACGGGGAGTTTTCCTGATTTGTTAAATTGACGACGCTAATAAAGTAAATAGGCTAACTGTAATTTATCGCGCGTCAGATTATAATATGATTTGTAATGCATTTCTTGTTTTGATTATCTTTCATTCAGAACGATCATTCAACCTGCATCCCAGCAATTATTAATTATATACAGAGTTCTGCCAACTCAATTCGATAACTCCAGTAACATATGAACCTTTTTAAAGCTAAACTTGTGGCAACCTGTAATGGGCCCCGCTTCTCTGAATTTAACTGAGAATAAAGCCACCCAAGAAACACTTTTAAAATACTAGTTCATATATGTAAAGTCTTGTTCTTTCCACTCTGTAAAGTTGCTTTCTTACACACACTGTAAAGTATCAGTCTGTCTGCTCTGTAAGGAAGAGTGGTGTGTTGTTGAGATCAGGCATGCTCCAGTCTACCCAGCTGTAAATGGGTAACTCACCCTAGTCCTGAGTTAGGGAAGGCAAAGGCTCCAGGGGAAGCAGGCCCTAAACTTGGTCACTTCAGCCGACGCAGGATGGTGTATGTATGAAGTAGAAGTGTAGAGTGTGATTACCGCGAATGGTGTACTGTTCGTGTGCTGACCAATATAACCACTCACACTTGTGTCTACAAGGCACCAATGCAGACTGCTGGAATCTTAGTTTACTCAATTTATTCAGACGTACACACTGGGACATACGAGTACATCATGGTTCGTTGACATATCAATTTGTAGGTATACATAGCAGATCTGAAGTCATGACACATTCAGAAATAATGGGCAGTACATCAAAAGTTCAATGTCATGATACATTATGGCCACATTCCCCCATCTGACTAAACGCGTCAGTGAAGGGCGGATCGATAAATAACCAAAGTTACTTGACGTCCATAGTTTGTAGTATATATTATGAAACCACGAAAGGGGGTTTCTAGCAAGATTGAGATCTCCCTGTCACTGTCCGATAATAAGATAAATAATCTGTTCTCTTGGCAGTGATCAAAACATATGATGACCGAAATCCAACATGGCTGTCTCCCTGAGTTGTCGTTCACTCATTCATAGGAAGGAGAATATAAGCCAGAGTTAATTTATAATGGGTATATAAAGGATTTCATAAATGTGTCCATACAGCTCTACGGTGATCAGGTTAATTCACGTAGCCATAACCGCTGCAGGAAAATCTGTCATCTTCGTCGATATAAAACACGACACTAGCATAGCGAAGCACAAAAGTCAAGCTAGGCCTAACCGACGAGAGATCATCAAAAATAGGAGCTGGGTTTACCTGGAGTCCGAATCATCTATATACTGACATAAGGAGAGTCTCTAACACAAACTATCGTAGAGACACCATCTCCTTCAGAAGAAAAACCACGTCGTAAGACATTTTTTCTGACGAAAGGACCAGCTCTTGAAAAACGTACCCCGCCATTTGTAAGCAGTACATCGGAACTCCTCACGACTTGTCAAGACATCTCATACTTCCGCTAGCAAGAATCTAGTCCCTCCCACCCATCCAAAATATACAATATAGGACTGATTCTACTTGTACTAATAATATGTAATACATATGAATTCAGGCCATAAACACAATAAGCAAATTAATATATTTTCTGGCCCTAAAAATAAGTACAAACGCAAGCGCAATATCCTTGCGCTGGATCAATATCCAGAACGATTACTCCTATAATCAAAAGTGTGAATCAAACATGGATTATCTCGCTTTTACCATAAACAGCATTTTCATACACAAATAAATGAATGTCTATATTTTTCCCATATTAAATAGCCATATCGATTTTTGTAAAATGTGCGTCAAAATATGCACGCAACAGATTACCACACCCCTCGGGGAAAAAAAAAATGGTACTTTTTTTTTTTTGAAATACATCTAGGAGCAACATACAATAGGCTCACAACGCAGCAATAACAATGCGCAGATGATAAGCATAAGTTTTATGACCTTAGAGAAAGTACTTCTCTAAGTATAAATATTTCCAGAGAGGTGTCACCAACGCATACTACAATATTAGCAATGACACAATTTCCACATTAGTTTATACATAAATTCCATCTAAGATATCTTAACATCATGATCATCAAAGACGAAAAACATTGAAAGATCAGCGGTGAATACATATCAATGAACCGCTAAGTAGTGTTACAATCAATATATGATATATTACATATGTGTACACATTTCAACATAGAAACAACTGTATCAAAGTTGTATAACAGTTATGAATCATGTGGGCATCTAGACAAAATATCTGCCATCACATTTTCTGACCCACGGATAGCTCGCACCGAAAAATGAAATGGCTGTAGAGCAATCGCGTATCGCGTTGATCTCGCGCTCTTCAGATTTTTACTCTGAATAGCCGTAAGAGCTTTCTGGTCAGTTTCCACAATGAAATGCGCGCCCAGAAGAAATCTTTGCAGTTTAAGGATTGACCAAACCATAGCCAATAATTCACGGTCTAGGACCGAGTAATTCTTCTCTGCGGCATTTAATTTCCGAGAAATATACATCACAGGATGCAGAGTTCCAGAGTACTCTTGCATTAGTGCAGCTCCAATCCCGGTGGATGAAGCGTCACTACGAAGAATAAATGTCTTATCCTTAGAAGGCAATACTAGGATAGGTGAAGTAGAAAACATAGTTTTAACCTTATCCAAAGAGGATTGACATTCTTGAGTCCAATGGACTACATTAGGAGACCCTTTCTTTAGCAAGGAAGAAAGAGGTGACATAATGGAGGACAGATTCGGGATGAATCGTCCATAAAATTGTATTAGACCTAAGAGACTTCGTACTTGCTTTTTAGTCTTAGGAATAGAAATGTTAAGTATCTTACTTGTATTATGGTCTTCTGTTTTTAGGAACCCATGACCAACACGGTGTCCTAAGAAAGATATTTCGCTAAAACCAATACATGCTTTCGATGGTTTCGCTGTCAGGTTATGCTCGCGTAAGATAGACAATAGTTCATTTATACCATTATAGTGATCGTTCCAAGTATCACTGAAAAGACAGATGTCATCAAGATACGCAATGACATCTGAGCGATGAGATAGGATTCGACGCATCATGCGTACAAATGTAGCAGGGGCGTTCATAAGACCGAAAGGCATGAAATTCCATTGGAATAGACCCCTAGGCGTCGAAAAAGCAGTAAACGGTTTGGCGTGTTCGGATAGTGGAACTTGCCAATATCCCTTAGACAAATCGAGTTTAGTAAAGAAGTGAGAATTCGATAGTCTCGTAAGTAGCTCTTCTAGTAAAGGCATAGGTTCAGCATCGAATTTAGTCACTTGATTCAATTTGCGATAATCCACGCAAAGACGTATGTTATTGTCTTTTTTTCGTACTATAACCATCGGCGAAGAATATGCTGATGTGGATGGTTCAATAATTTTTAACTCTATCATCTCATCTAACTCTTTCTCTACCTGTGCTTGAAAATGTATCGGGATAGGAAACGGTCTGACTCTTATAGGACTATGGTCAGTAAGAATAATGTCATGTTGAATGACATCAGTTTGACCAGGAATGTCAGTAAGGACATCCTGAAATTGTTCTAACATAGTAGAAACTTGTTTCTGCTCTCCTGGAGATAATTCTGGAGAAATTGCAACATCTTTCCATGATTCATTAGAGTGAAGAGGAATCATTGGAAAAGGTAAATTTACATCCGAGAAACTCGTTTCCTCATCCTGTATTACTGACAGAGATGAGTACTGTCCATGTTGGACTGGAAAATCGTCCGTTGCCTGGAAAACAGGTTGTAAATAATCAGGACGTTCATGGAATTCCGTGAGCATGTTGATGTGGAAGGTTTTACGCTTCCCGTCAATATCGACGATATAGTCAACATCGGAAACCTTTGATATTATATCGTACGGACCTTTCCAAGAAATGAGAAGTCTATTTTCCCTACAAGGTAGCAAGACAAATGCTTTGTCACCTGGACAAAGTTGACGCAAACATCTCTTTTTATTGGCAAATTCCCTTGCCTTCTGTTTCGCAAATTCAGAAGAAGCAGTTGCCAATTTGCATGCTTCAATAATCTTGTGTCTAAGTGCGATGACATATTCATAAGAGGATTTTGTGTCATCGACAATATTATCAGCAGTTATAAGATCATGCAGTAAGGACATAGGACCTCGCGGTTTCGCGCCAAAGACAAGTTCAAAGGGAGAAAATCCTGTATGTTCGTTGGCGACCTCTCTATATGCAAAGAGAGCCGCGGGTAAAACCCTATCCCAATCCTGAGGATGATCTTCTGTTATCTTACCTAGTAGGTTTTTCAGAGTTCTATTCAAACGTTCCACCATCCCATTGGACATAGGATGATAAATACTACTCAGCGATCTCTCTATCTTCAGAGTCGACATTACTTGAGACATGGTATCCGATATGAGTTGGGTACCATGGTCGGATAATATTTCTGCTGGAAATCCCAGACGAGAAAATATTAACCAAAGAGCATCTGCGACATCAGCAGTAGTTATGCTCTTTAGAGGAACAGCCTCCGGCCAACGTGTGCACATATCAACACACGTCAAAATAAATTGGTGTCCTCTAGCAGACTTTATCTTAAATGGACCAATGATGTCTATCGCCATTTTTTGAAATGGCCGAATGGGAATGTCTGCAGCCTGAATAGGTGCATCATGGCGTGGACCTCTGGATTTAATCTCTTGACATACTTTACAAGATCGACATAGATTCGTATGTCCTTATTCACAGCAGGCCAAAAGAAAGATTGAAGAACTCTAGCTTTAGTACGGGAAAAACCCATATGTCCAGCACACTGCGAATCATGAGCGTGCTGTAAAATTTTAACTCTCATATTTTTAGGCACAAGGATTTGAGAATGAATGGACTTAGCGGAGTCTTGTACCATACGTACAAGTACGCCATTCTTCAACGTAATCCAAGATTTACGATTAGTATCCTTATTCGGATCACCTTTTGTTGCCAGAGTAAAGAATTTCTTTAGAGTAGGATCATCTTCCTGCTGTTTGATAAAGGAATCGTGGGAAATCTCCAAGGGATCATCTTGGATCTGCGCATCATTATCTTCAGAATGTGAAGATTGTGGCATATTGAGAGCTTGAGCCCTAGTGATTACTGCATTAGCAGATTGCATATTAACATTTTCCCAATTAGAAATTTGCTGTGGAGTGCATTCTTTCACTCCATGAATGCGACCGATGATAAGATCAGCGATCGGATTCGGCAAGAGACATGCTTGCACCTCTCCTGTAAAGAAAGGCGTAGCAATATTGATAATGGCAGTGGAGTACTTCTCCAATGTGCCACCAAATGTTACACATTTGACTATATTGCCTGTAGCTCGAGAAGGATTTACGAGTGATTGCCTCACTCCAATTGTAGTGCACCCCGAGTCGAAAAGAATTGATACCGGAGTACCATCTATTAGGCCCCTATTAAAGACAAGAGCACCCCTTCCATTATGCGCAATTGACGCATGGAGAGCGGGAAGTGGGTGACCGCAGCTTAAAGTAGACACTGTGGTTGGATCGAATAATGTTTTGCATTGCGAACACTCAGATGCTCTAGCAAAATCAAAAGCGGAATTCGCTACACTATTGGAGTCTTTTTTATCATTATTCTGATTATCGGTGTCGTGGAACTCCTGTTGTGCAGAGTTAGCCTGGTAATAAGATTTACCATGTCTTTTGTGTTGTGATCTACCTCGGTTATAATTGTCTCTATAATTATTATTGCCTCTGTTATAACCCCTATTTGGGTTTGAATCATAATATTCATGATCATAATCATCATGCTCATTAAATTGAGTATCCCTGTAATATTGTTTCTTTTGTCTCCATGAAGCACTTGGGTAGTTCCTATAGCTACTCCCTTTCCGAGAATTTCTAACATTATGGGCACCCCTCGCGTGTCGAGGACTATCAGCCCGATTCCAGTTCTTCGAAGAAGAACTCTGATTTGAGTGGTTATCTTGGTTTTGATACTTATTCCAATTAACCTTTTTATCAAATTTATTTTTAGCTCCTTGGAATTTGTGTGAGTAATTCTGATTATATTCTGTTGCCGAAGCAACTGGCATACTCTCTTTAATGTTAGAGTTACTAAGAATCATGTCAGGGTGTGCCGTGGCATACTGGTCACAATATTCTTCCATTTGCTTTATTGTACTAGGTTTACGCTCATGTAAGAACTCTAGGAATGATTTATTTACAGAAGACATGACCTTGTCTCTTAGTAATAAATCCGTAAGACCATCAAATGTTTTCTCTGTTTTGGATAATTCAATCCATCGTGAAAGTGTAATTCGTGCTTTTGAGATGAATTCTGAGAATTCTACACCTACCTCAGGTCTCATTGTTTTAAACAAAAGACGATAACCTTCTTCAGACAGCTGATATCTCTTTATCAAAGCTGCCCTAACAGCATCATAATTATCTTTGTCGGCCTCTTCAACAAAATATAACTTACTCAGAGACTCCCCTTTTAGATTTTCAGACAACTGATTCACATACTGTGATTTGTCAACATTATGAGATCGACAAGCCCGTTCAAATCTAGAAAGCCAAAATGTTATGTCATCACTGGTAGGGTTAAACGCTGGTACCTTGACCTTGTACACGAAGGGTTTACCATTACCACCAGATGCCTGATTAACATTACTCATACATGTCAATTTTAATTTCTCTAATTCAAACTCATGTTCTCTTATTGCTTTTCTCTCTTCAGCTTCTCTATCTAATCTTCTCTGTTCTGCAGCAGCTTCTAATTTCTTCTGTTCTGCAGCAGCAGCAACTTCTAGTTTTTTCTGTTCTGCAGCAGCTTCTAATTTTTTCTGTTCTGCAGCAGCTTCTAATTTTTTCTGTTCTGCAGCAGCTTCTAATTTCTTCTGTTCTGCAGCAGCTTCTAATTTCTTCTGTTCTGCATCAAATCTCCTTTCCTCCACTTGCATCTGCAATTTCTTAAGTTCAGCAGCAGTATCAGCTTCTTTTTCTAATCTTTTTTCTTCAGCTATTGCTTTCCTTTCTTCTGCAGCAGCTTTTTTTTCTTCTATTTGAAGTTTTCTTTCCTCAACCGCAGCTTTTTTTTCTTCAACAGCAGCAGCAGTTTTTTTTCTCTTCTGCAGCTAATGCTTTGTCATATTGAGCAACAGCCCATTGTTCTAAGTCTTTTCCAGTCTTATCAAGAGATTTTCCTTGAGCAATAAAATAATCTAATGTAGACATATTGTCTTCTTAAATCAGAAACCTGAAAAAGTAAATAAATTACCCTCTTTCAAGTTAATGGGAGACAAGTCTATACCTTAGACTTAGTCTTAGTCCAAACTTGTATGGTTTATAATAACCAATGATAACTTGAGTACCTGTGGACAACAATAATTGTATCTCAAATACTGTGGGGGACAAGCCTTACAAAGGTCTTGTATACCTCAATGTAATCAAAGATCACTTGAGTACCTGTGGAAAAAAAATATTTCCCTTTACCAATCACTTTGGGAGACAAGCCTTATAAAGGTCTTGTATACCTCAATGTAATCAAAGATCACTTTAGTACCTGTAGAAAAAATATTTCCCTTTACCAATCACTTTGGGAGACAAGCCTTACAAAGGTCTTGTACATTTTGTTTTATAACAATAACAATCAGAAAGTACTGATCTGTACTATACTATCAGTGTATACCACTATACGTCATATGTCAACTAAAGACATTACAAATGACAAACAAGAAAAGACAATCTGAAAACATTTGCAGAGATCAAATTAAATCAAATAGGAGAAATGAAAAAAATGATCACAGAAACCGTGATGATAACTGCCATAAGATAACAAGACAAATAACGCCACAGTGTATAAACATAAGGGTGTAAAAAACTGAAATGAAAGAAAAGATGAGACCTACAATTATACAAACAAATCAAACAAAACTAAGGAACACAAAAAAATGTTACAAATACAAATATGAAACAGTCGTCACAACTAACCAAATATTTGCAAACTATGTTGCATGCAAATTTCAATTAAGAAATTGCTCCCTATCGAACGCCAGAACAAGACCAATATCACTCGGTATTTCCTGTTCTAGTCACCACCCATCCAGGCCCGCAACATATAAACCCCTACACATATAAACAAATAACATGTAAGCATAAATAGCATATAGCATACAATATCATTTATGTCATGAATGGAATGTGTTGCAGGTATAGTGTTGTAAAGCAGGCACAGTTTATTTTAATACTAATAACTTGCCACTTTATTCAGTAATAGATTTAATTTTAAACTATTACACTGTCAATTTTTCTCTGTTGAGCATCTGAAGAACCAACGATGAACTATGCACTTTATGTTCAGCAACACTGTGATTCTTCTGTACGTTGAGAAATGTCAACAATATTGCTCCAGATATTTTCTACACTTGATACCACTGTCCTGTGTAATACTGTCTGTACAGCGAAAAACTGTCAACAAGCGCTGACCTAGATACAGCATCCTATCGGTAATACAGGTCAAGCTGACATCGACTGTATAGCTGTCCTACTGGTGTTGATGTGTTCAAACAAATGTTCTTTCAGCTGTAAACTGTGATTCTCAACACAAAACTGCGTAAGCTGGACCCAGGAATCTGGCTCGCCACTGTAAAGTCTTGTTCTTTCCACTCTGTAAAGTTGCTTTCACACACACACTGTAAAGTATCAGTCTGTCTGCTCTGTAAGGAAGAGTGGTGTGTTGTTGAGATCAGGCATGCTCCAGTCTACCCAGCTGTAAATGGGTAACTCACCCTAGTCCTGAGTTAGGGAAGGCAAAGGCTCCAGGGGAAGCAGGCCCTAAACTTGGTCACTTCAGCCGACGCAGGATGGTGTATGTATGAAGTAGAAGTGTAGAGTGTGATTACCGCGAATGGTGTACTGTTCGTGTGCTGACCAATATAACCACTCACACTTGTGTCTACAAGGCACCAATGCAGACTGCTGGAATCTTAGTTTACTCAATTTATTCAGACGTACACACTGGGACATACGAGTACATCATGGTTCGTTGACATATCAATTTGTAGGTATACATAGCAGATCTGAAGTCATGACACATTCAGAAATAATGGGCAGTACATCAAAAGTTCAATGTCATGATACATTATGGCCACATCCCCCTATCTGACTAAACGCGTCAGTGAAGGGCGGATCGATAAATAACCAAGTTTACTTGACGTCCATAGTTTGTAGTATATATTATGAAACCACGAAAGGGGGTTTCTAGCAAGATTGAGATCTCCCTGTCACTGTCCGATAATAAGATAAATAATCTGTTCTCTTGGCAGTGATCAAAACATATGATGACCGAAATCCAACATGGCTGTCTCCCTGAGTTGTCGTTCACTCATTCATAGGAAGGAGAATATAAGCCAGAGTTAATTTATAATGGGTATATAAAGGATTTCATAAATGTTTCCATACAGCTCTACGGTGATCAGGTTAATTCACGTAGCCATAACCGCTGCAGGAAAATCTGTCATCTTCGTCGATACAAAACACGACACTAGCATAGCGAAGCACAAAAGTCAAGCTAGGCCTAACCGACGAGAGATCATCAAAAATAGGAGCTGGGTTTACCTGGAGTCCGAATCATCTATATACTGACATAAGGAGAGTCTCTAACACAAACTATCGTAGAGACACCATCTCCTTCAGAAGAAAAACCACGTCGTAAGACATTTTTTTCTGACGAAAGGACCAGCTCTTGAAAAACGTACCCCGCCATTTGTAAGCAGTACATCGGAACTCATCACGACTTGTCAAGACAACTCATACTTCCGCTAGCAAGAATCTAGTCCCTCCTACCCATCCAAAATATACAATATAGGACTGATTCTACTTGTACTAATAATATGTAATACATATGAATTCAGGCCATAAACACAATAAGCAAATTAATATATTTTCTGGCCCTAAAAAATAAGTACAAACGCAAGCGCAATATCCTTGCGCTGGATCAATATCCAGAACGATTACTCCTATAATCAAAAGTGTGAATCAAACATGGATTATCTCGCTTTTACCATAAACAGCATTTTCATACACAAATAAATGAATGTCTATATTTTTCCCATATTAAATAGCCATATCGATTTTTGTAAAATGTGCGTCAAAATTATTCACTGCCCTATTTGTGAAGAAAAAACATAGGTCTATCTGAACACTGTCTGTCAAGTATATTCAGTGGATTTTACACACCCCCCGAAGAAGAACTTACCTCAGTGTTTTTTTAACTTGTGACATTACAGAAAAAGAAAGTTATCTCCACCAGCTGTGCCAATTTTAGGAACCACACCATACCTCACGCTTAGCCAAGTGCCTGTGCCATTCATTAGGAACTTTATCTAAACCAACAGTAGCCTTTACGCTTCACCGTCTGGCGATTTTTTTAAGACTATTTGTTACCTCGTTAAATCTGGGGCCTGACACGGAAGAAATAAGAGGACCAGTCCATTATTCCACGGTATTAGCTGCTGTGGTAAATAATTCCTAGAGTGACAGAATTCACCATTTTGGTAAGTCTGCGTGTGTGTTTGTGGGATGGCCAGCCCTAGTGTGTTTTTTGAATGAAAGGAGATTTAATCTTTTCTTTACCCTTTTAATTAGTTCGACCTAGTATTAAGGTGCATTATATTCCTTGTACGGGATTTCTCCTAGCGGGATTGTGTAACTGTGTTCATTCCCCCCTCCCGTAAAATTTGTATGATTAAAGGGAGACATTTGAGAACCCTAGCTTTTCCTCTACCCCCCCCCCTTTTTACTGTAACCCCTTGCCTCAGAGTAATAAATTTACCAGTGGGTTAAACTGCCTATCTCTGATCACCCCCCCCCCTCTTGTCTTTTGGACCGGGTCTTGTCTGTTAGTAAATACAAACGGGAAACAGTGGATGGGATATTTCTCCTCAAACCCCCCTCTTCCCTTATCAGATTTGTATTCTGTAACCTTTGATTTTTGACTGTAAATGTATAATTATTTGTGACTGCTTTATGATAATAAAGGTATAAATCTTTATTTGTGTTGGTTGTCGGCTGGCCCAAACCTCCAAACATTTCCATCTGTGTAGGCTGTATGCATGTACGTTGTGCGACAGACTCACCAAATCGGTGAGTGCGCCTGAGCGACTGGAACTGACAAACAATTGTTTGTTCAGAAGAGAGATAGGAATAGTCTGTGAGAAACAGATATTGTCGTAATAAGAGACTGTCCTTGCTCTTCCCAGCGCTTGTGAATCTACTACCTCATTCTCCTAAATCCTTATTCTCACAGAGCCTTCAATATTCCTCTACACTCTAAAGGGACCAATATCCATCAGCACCCTCTCAGATAAAAATTACGACAATATATGGTTAGCTCGTTCGAGATTATGAACCTAGTTAAAATAGAGTGTGGTTGATTGTCTTTGTGAAGTAGGGTATAATCTTTAAAAGTAATTACTTCCCCTAGACCAAGCCGTTCAGTATTTGGGCCGACCACACAATAATTATGACAGGTTTGTTTTTTTCCACAGGAGCAGGCAGTTAGTGATTATAAAAGATTTGTCACCTTTGTATTCTCTGGCAGAGGGAATTGAAATTTTTTGGTTATATAATTGCTGGGACTGCGTGATTGTTTTACAATCACTAAAGGTTTTGAAGCGTTTGAGTTGAGCTAAGCTAAAGACGGATTGTTCTGATTTTTAAAAAATTAAGTTAACTACGTCTCATCTCAAAATTGTCTTCAGGGACGGAGTTTGTTGTTAGAGAATTAACATTTTCCGGGAAAAAAATTTTTTTTTTCCTTTTAAATTGTTTTAATATAAATATTTCTCTACTGTTAGTAATAGTAGATTTTTTTTTTCTAGTGTAACTTACTAATTTAATTGGCATAGTTGCTTGCGTTAAAAGTCTTAAGTGACAATAATAGCGGCGATAAGTTAACGCACGAGGTCATTAAGTAAATTGTTTTTTACTTTCGTTTTTTCTCGTAGCGGCTTTGAATTTTTTTCCCTTCTTGTTCTTTCGTACTATTCTCTAGTCATACTACATCTTATTCTTTAACAATGGCAGAGAGGATACAGATGAGATCCATCCTGAGGCTGGAAGCGAAAGAGGCAGGCTTAGACGCAGAAGCGGCGAATCTGTTTATCAACCAGGAATTGGAAATATATGACGCGCAGCAACAAAGAGCACAAGCAGAGAGGAAGGAAGAGAAAGAGAGAGAAGAGAGGGCAGAAGCTAGGAAGAAAGAAGCGGACGATCGTCAATTGGAGCAGAAGAAAATTGAGGCAGAGATGGAAGCTCGCAGGGAAAGAGAGAGAGAGCGAGAAAGACAACATGAACTGGCGCTTAAGGCTTTAGAGAGTCGGGGCGCCTCTACTCCGAATAACGGAGAGCCGTCTTCGCCCCAGTCTCAGTCAATGGACCTCTCCAGCACTCATTCTGCCCAATTAGCGGCGATGTCTTTTGCTTTAGAATCTTTTCCTAGCCCTAATGAAAAAATTGACAGCTACCTAGAAAAATTCGAAATGCTCGCGAATCTGTATGGGTTAGAGAGTTGCCGCTGGGCACTTAAGCTCTCAACGTCACTAAAAGCTAATGCTTATGACGTGTACACGAAGCTGGGAACCAACCAACATGATTACGACATGCTGAAAAAGGCCTTGCTAGAACGGTTTGAGATGACCGCCCGAAAATTCCTGCAAATGTTCAGGAACAGCCGAAAAGAGAGCATGGAAACATTCCCACAATTCTCTTCACGTCTCACGGGCTATTTGACAAAGTGCATTGAATTATCTGACCTACCTCTTACATATGAGGGACTACTTGAACTTGTTCTTGTGGAACAGATAAAGGCAACTTTGTCAAACGAAACCCGTAGATTTTTGGCTGAACAGGGCGCAGTCAGGCTTGATGACATCCTCAATAAGGCCGAACGCTATACCAATGCAATGGCCGAACTTCCCAGCACTAAACGTAAACCCACAGAGGAGCCATCTCGAAAACAAAATCTAGAGCAGTCATCCTATTCTTCTAATTCCTCTCAGAATTATAACCAACGAGAAAATAATACCCAGAGACTTCCCAGGAAAAATCGAAATTCTACAAAACCCGATACCCCCCCAACAACAATTCTGATCAACCCACCAAGCCTACGTGGCAGCGCGGCCACCAAGGTCAAGGAAAAGGAAAGACCCCTACACCAGGAACGTCTGATCAGGGCAAGCAGACCGGGCCTAACCGCGTTGGATGTTTGCATACAGCCTCGAAAGGTAGAGTCAATGTCAGTGATTCTCAACCTGAGGGGGACCGACCCTCAACTCGAGGAACTGTAATTTTGAATGGTACCTCAACCACTTGTCTCTTTGACACTGGATTAAGTTTTAGTTGTATTGTTGCTAGACACCTAGTCAAACCAGGTCAGGAGACAGAGGAAACCGTCAAACTTAGTGGAGTTTTTTAAGAGTGATGCGCCCAGGACGCTGCCTATCGCACTGGTAGAAATACACTCTGACTTTGTCAGAGGGGTTATTAAAGCGGCCATTATGGATGATCCTATCTACCCAGTTATCCTGGGATGTAGATATGTGTTTATTGGGAGACCAAAGGATCCGACTGTGGCAGCGGTAACCACAAGAGGGCAAGCCAAGCAAGAGAGGGAGCCTGTGCCAAATTTGTTGCCGAATGAACTGAAGGAGGCGCAGCAAAAGGACCCTACTCTGGAGCCCTGCTTTAAAAGACTGCCCATGGCCAAGGACCCCAGACACAACGGAGACATCTTTTCTAAGGATGGCGTATTGTATCGTAGAACGGGCAACCCGGACACGGGGAATAACCAGCTCCTAGTACCGACGCAGTACCGAAGCCAGATCTTAGAGATGGGGCACTCTCTTCCCTTTAGCGGACATATGGGACAAAACGCCACTATTCAGCGAATAAAAACCCACTATTGGTGGCCAGGAATGAACTCTGACATTATCAGGTATGTGAAATCATGCACCCAGTGCCAACGGGTAGCACCCAAGCACTTGACACCCCCAGTACCCATGGGGCAAATGCCAATAGTAGGGACTCCATTTGAACGGGTTGCTGTCGACATCATTGGACCCCTGGAAAGGACCAAAAGAAAGCACAGGTTCATCCTGACTTTAGTCGACACTTGCACAATGTAGGCCGAAGCTGTACCGCTAACATGCATAGATTCCAAGCATGTCACAGAAGCCCTCGTGCAAATCTTTACACGGTTGGGATTCCCTCAACAAGTTTTGACGGACAATGGATCCCTATTCCGTAGCCTGTTAATGGAGGAGATCTTTAAGATCTTGAGGGCCAAACATATCCACACAAGTCCCTATCATCCGGCCGGAAATGGGCTCGTGGAACGATTTAACGGCACCCTCACCACCATGTTACGTAAGCTGGGTCAGGAGAAACCGGAAGACTGGGACCTATATATATCGGCTGCCTTATTCGCCTACCGAGAGGTTCCCCAAGCGTCTACGGGATTCGCGCCAGCTACACTTTTATTTGGCAGACCTATTAAGGGGCCACTAGAAGCCTTACTTCGGTCCCTGACAGACCAAAAGGCTGACGAGACAGTCGTCTCTGCAAGCAAGTATGTATCTGAGCTCAAGGAAAGGCTAAAGCTAGGATGGAATCTAGCTACAACAAACCTTACGAAAGCCCGCTCTAAACATGCTAAAAGATACAACAAAGCTGCAAAAGAGAGAGAGCTCCAACCAGGGGAGAAAGTTTTGTTGCTACTCCCAACCGGAAGCAATAAACTTCGCATCGGATGGCAAGGGCCGTTTACCGTCCTTAAAAAGATCTCACGTACTAATTACAAGATCTCCATTAAAGGAAAGGAGAAGGTCTTCCACATAAATCTGCTCAAGAAATATCTGGAAAGACCAGTGCCATCCTCCGAGCATCTCCTGGCTGTCGCCATAGCAACGGAAGACGAGGAAGATGATGATGGTTGCATGGAGTACCCATTGCAACCCACAGAATCCTTTAAAGATGTCAAGTTCGGCGACAATCTCTCACCAGAACAACAAACAGAAACCAGGGCGCTACTACAGCAGTACAGTGCAGTCTTAACGGATGTACCTGGTCGAACAAATCTCATCGAATTTGACATGAAATTAACAAACGAGACCCCTGTTCGAACCAGAGTATACCCCATTCCGTACGCCAAAGCTGATGCACTTCGCGGAGAAATAGACAAGCTGCGTCAGGCAGGAATTATCAGCGAGTCTACATCTCCTTACAGTTCGAGTGTAGTGCTGTTGCAGAAGCCCAATAAGAAAGTTCGGCTGGGTATTGATTACCGGTTGCTAAACGCTGTAACGGAATTCCAGCCTGAACCGCTCCAAACTGCTTCTGAGTTGTTCACCAAGCTCAGCAAGGCAACAATTTTCTCCAAGATTGACCTCAGTAAAGGTTATTATCAAATACCAGTCAAGGAGGAAGTTAAACCTTTGCTAGCTTTCAGCACTAGTGAAGGACATTACACATTTAATGTGATGCCGTTCGGATTGCATAACGCACCAGGAGTGTTTACCAGGATGATGAGAAAGCTTTTAGAACCCTTGCAAAGTCCCCACATCCATAATTTCATGGACGACATCTTAATTGCATCGGAATCCTACGAAGAACATATTGCTACAGTCGCTATGCTCCTTAGGAGACTACAGGAAACTGGTCTCACAGCCAGACCTAGCAAATGTCTCATCGCATTTGAAAAGCTGGACTTCCTGGGGCACACTATTTCTCACGGCTGTAGTTGGCCTATTAAGAAGAACGTGGAGAAAATAGTGGCAGCAAAAAGACCCCGAACAAAGAAAGACATCAGGTCATTCTTATCACTATGTGCTTACTATCAGAAATACATCCAGAACTTCAACGGACTGACAGCACCTCTGACCGACCTCACCAAGAAAGGTTGTCCTGATAAGGTCATGTGGAATCAAAAGTGCGAACAGGCATACAGCACTTTGAAAGGACAGTTGGCGGCATACCCCATCCTAAGGTTACCTGACCTTAAGAAACCTTTCGTACTGAGAGTTGACGCGTCAGGTCAGGGCATCGGGTCAACATTGCTGCAAGCCGAGGACAGTGACCCGAACCTGCTATTCCCAGCTGCTTACGGCAGTCGGAAACTGAATAAAGCAGAACGCAACTACAGTGTCGTTGAAAGAGAATGTCTCGCTCTGATTCATGGCATCAGACGCCATCATGAGTTTCTGTATGGTACTTCTTTCACGGTGCAAACAGACCATGCTCCATTAGCTTTCCTGGGTGCCAATAAGGAATTCAACGCAAGGATAATGCGTTGGGCCTTGCTATTGAGTGTTTATTCCTTCAAAGTGGAATATATTCCAGGAAAACAGAATGTCGGAGCTGACTTCTTGAGTAGAAACTGGACCACGGAGGAAGAGGAGAAAATCGACGATGCCAATCATCCAAAAGCTACCGATCAGGGCAGCTTCATTGTCATAAATGAAACATGAAAACGAGTTTCCATGTCTCAAAAGTGGGGACGATTGTGACGTGTACGTCTAAGTATGACAAATGAATTTCCCTGACCCGATGGATGACAACAGAATATTGGCCTCGCATAACTTTAGAACCCCTGATCATCTGTTGTAACTTTAACCTGCATGCAGCATTTTCACGAGAACTTTACATGCTGGATCATTAATATGTAGCCTGCTATCTTCTGTGAACTTTTGAGATCGCATGGCCTTTGATGGGAGGTTAAATCACGCCCTCAACCATCTCTGAGAACGATTTATAGCAATCTTTTCCTTAACGCCGGCCCAAAAGAGGACGTGGCCAGAGATTCACTCCTGTTTCTAGAGCAATTAACAGCAGTTCAATTTCTTACCTGGCTGTCACCCCGCCTGGTGGGAGTTGCCAAAGCTCTCAGAACAGCGGCACCATCAAAGCCAGGCTGATCTTCAGAATTCAACGTGGGGCGGTATACGATCTAAAGAAATCAGGGAACTCCCAGCTAACGTAGTTAGCTTCTCGAGAATTTTTTCGCACTCTCATGCGAGCAGCCTGAGACGAAGAAAATCGGTAGACCGGGGGAAACGGAGGAATCGCAGCGGTTAACACAACGGCGAGGTACCTCGGATTCTGCTCTACTTCAAGAAAAGTGTGAAAATCTAACACGTCCTATTTAAGTTACATTTGAGAAGTATAAATAAAGAACTCCGAAAACTGCATTTTATCGTTCGTTCTGACAGAATCCTAGTTTCACTAGCATAGTCGGATTCGTGCTAGATTTCATCTACCTTCGTTGACTATTGGAGTGTATTCTTTCTGCGCAGACGGTAATTTATACATTAGCTTCGAGTGATCAGTGGTCTAGTTATTTCAATTTATTTCATTGGATTGTGGTGTAAATTAACCTTATTAAATAAACCCATTTTCAAAGTTCTAGTGCAAACTAATGTTACAGCTAAAAGTATTTCCTAATACACTTGACGCGTAAATTAACTTTGCAGACGTTAAAGGAAATTATAACTAGTAAATACAGTTTAGTTCTGTATAGATAGATGTGCTTTTAATTATTTTAACTCACGGGGAGTTTTCCTGATTTGTTAAATTGACGACGCTAATAAAGTAAATAGGCTAACTGTAATTTATCGCGCGTCAGATTATAATATGATTTGTAATGCATTTCTTGTTTTGATTATCTTTCATTCAGAACGATCATTCAACCTGCATCCCAGCAATTATTAATTATATACAGAGTTCTGCCAACTCAATTCGATAACTCCAGTAACATATGAACCTTTTTAAAGCTAAACTTGTGGCGACCTGTAATGGGCCCCGCTCCTCTGAATTTAACTGAGAATAAAGCCACCCAAGAAAAAACACTTTTAAAAATACTAGTTCATATAGTCCTTAAAAGTAAAACTGGAAGCAGAACATATTTTATTCACTGCCCTATTTGTGAAGAAAAAACATAGGTCTACCTGAACACTGTCTGTCAAGTATATTCAGTGGATTTTACACACCCCCCGAAGAAGAACTTACCTCAGTGTTTTTTTTTAACTTGTGACATTACGGAAAAAGAAAGTTATCTCCACCAGCTGTGCCAATTTTAGGAACCACACCATACCTCACGCTTAGCCAAGTGCCTGTGCCATTCATTAGGAACTTTATCTAAACCAACAGTAGCCTTTACGCTTCACCGATTTTTTGAGACTATTTGTTACCTCGTTAAATCTGGGGCCTGACACGGAAGAAATAAGAGGACCAGTCCATTATTCCACGGTATTAGCTGCTGTGGTAAATAATTCCTAGAGTGACAGAATTCACCATTTTGGTAAGTCTGCGTGTGTGTTTGTGGGATGGCCAGCCCTAGTGTGTTTTTTGAATGAAAGGAGATTTAATCTTTTCTTTACCCTTTTAATTAGTTCGACCTAGTATTAAGGTGCATTATATTCCTTGTACGGGATTTCTCCTAGCGGGATTGTGTAACTGTGTTCATTCCCCCCTCCCGTAAAAATTTGTATGATTAAAGGGAGACATTTGAGAACCCTAGCTTTTCCTCTCCCCCCCCCCCCCCCTTTTTTACTGTAACCCCTTGCCTCAGAGTAATAAATTTACCAGTGGGTTAAATTGCCTATCTCTGATCCCCCCCCCCCCCCCCCCTTTCTTGTCTTTTGGACCGGGTCTTGTCTGTTAGTAAATACAAACGGGAAACGGTGGATGGGATATTTCTCCTCAAACCCCCCTCTTCCCTTATCAGATTTGTATTCTGTAACCTTTGATTTTTGACTGTAAATGTATAATTATTTGTGACTGCTTTATGATAATAAAGGTATAAATCTTTATTTGTGTTGGTTGTCGGCTGGCCCAAAACTCCAAACATTTCCATCTGTGTAGGCTGTATGCATGTACGTTGTGCGACAGACTCACCAAATCGGTGAGTGCGCCTGAGCGACTGGAACTGACAAACAATTGTTTGTTCAGAAGAGAGATAGGAATAGTCTGTGAGAAACAGATATTGTCGTAATAAGAGACTGTCCTTGCTCTTCCCAGCGCTTGTGAATCTACTACCTCATTCTCCTAAATCCTTATTCTCACAGAGCCTTCAATATTCCTCTACACTCTAAAGGGACCAATATCCATCAGCACCCTCTCAGATAAAAATTACGACATTGACCTTGAAAAGACCTTGGGAGTAGAACAACTTATTTTTCAAACTAAACCAGTCATCACATGCCAGTATAACCTCTTCATCGCTGTCAAAATGATTTCCATTTAGCTGTTTTTTAAGATTTGGGAATAGAAAAAAGTCTGATGGAGCCAAATCTGGAGAATATGGTGGGTGTGGAAGAATTTCAATATTCAAATCGTTGGCTGCTAGCTGCACAAGCCGTGCTTTGTGAGAGGGCGCGTTGTCTTGAAGCAAAGGAAGATTTTGAGTGCGCATTATCCCTCGTTTCCTGGTCACAACCTTTCTTAGTTTGGTGAGAAGATCTGCATAGTACTGTCCATTAACTGTGTTGCCACGAGGCAGATAATCTTTCAAAAGGACACCTTTGCCGTCCCAAAAAACAGTCAGCATCACTTTTCCTGCAGATTTCTGCGCTCTCGGCTTGACAGGTGTTGGGAAGCCCGGGGTTTTCTATTGCACGCTGGCAATTTTGGATTCGGGGTCATAATGGTGTACCCAAGTCTCATCTACTGTCACCATGGTCTCCAAAAAATTTTTTGACTGACACTTTTTGAGCAACTGTATACAGCAATTTACCCTCTTTGCTTCTGTTCACGTGTCAACAGTCGCGGAACCCAGCGTGCACACACTTTTCTCATGTTCAGTCTGTTGTGTAAAATTCTATAAACTGTTCTTTCATTTATTTTTACTCTACTAGCTATCTCCACAATTGTCATTTTTCGATCCTGGTCAATGATTTTCTTCACTCTTGTTGCATTTTCATCGTTGCACTCTGAGGCTGGTCTACCAGATCTTGGCAGATCAGCAACATTTGAGCGGCCGCACTTAAACTGTTGACACCAGTTTTTTTTAACCGAAGTATATGAAGGACAAGAATCACGAAACACTGGTTCCATCTCCATGTGTATTTCTGTAGGTGTTTTTCCCTGAAACATCAGACATTTTATCACAGCTCTGGTCTCCTTCTTTTCCATTGTTTTGTCAAATCTTTGGAGCAGCAGATCCGGTCAATAGGGTACATTGCGCCGTGCACCGTAGCGGGAAAACCCATTGACGAAACAAACGCATACTTCACACATTCAGTGCAAATATGATGAACTTTAAATGTGCCAAGTTTCATCTTCCTCCTGTGACTCCTTCATGGCCAGGCCCAAGACTTATGTCAATCCCCTTGTAAAGTAATACACCAGACCACGAAATTGCAGAACTATTTTCCTGAACCAGAAGTCTATGGCTCAAAGAATTTGGGTCGGTGATACCAGTCGGTGGTACTAGTCTGTGGAACAAGTGTGTCTTGAAGGCGCTGGACCATCCTCGTAATTACCTCACGACTAGTGACGAGACAGAATCAGTCTACAAAGAACCAACATTGGCTGGAGCAGAAGCCAACTGACACATTCTTCTTCTTCTTCTTCTTCCGTCCTTAGCCACCGACCGTCAAAGCAGTCAGTGGCCATTACGCCTAGTGGCGTCTTAGGGCAACAGCAGATAGGTTTTCTTTGCCATTGTTTCCCATCACGCCTAGTGGCGTCTTTAGGGCAACGGCAAATCAACCCATGACACATTACTAGCAGCTAAGTGCCCACTTAAAGCTGACAAGTGAACTCTTTAAGCAAATTCCCTAAACTAACCAGATTATCATTTGTAATGAATGCTTAAAACTATATTTCCTATATCAACTTCCTTACTTATTTTACACTGTTAACTATAATTGATTATTAAATTTGTTATCTGTATATATACAAATTTATAGCTGATTTAATCATTTTTGAGTGAACTGCACCCGTATGTCTCAGTCATTTTAAATACACATAAACAAAGCTATTGAAATAATATTTTACAAAATTAAATCAGTTGGGGCTCATAAAACGAGCAACATTCTCTACTCCTCATAGAAGATCTGAGAAGATACAAAGTTTATTACGACCTGGAGAATATCAGCTGTAGTACTTGATTTCTTTAAATTCCTATGAGACTTCCTAGAACTGAAGCACCATTCTTCAAATCAAATCTCTGCAGAGTAATCTTGAGTGAAAGGTAGATAACTTTAAAGACCCTCAGTAGATACTCTGAATTTGGTCACTGTTGGACAATTCAAATAGCCTCAAACTGACGACTGCTTTCTTTGAGAACATTCAAGTGGACGTCTGAGAGTGTACGAAGAAGAAGAAGAAGAAGAAGAAGAAGAAGAAGAAGAAGAAGAAGAAGAAGAAGAAGAAGAAGAAGAAGACGAAGAAGGACAATGACTGCAGAGCAAGGAAATCCCGTGACAGATGGTGATGATGATGATGATGGTGATGATGATGATGGTGATGATGATGATGATGGTGATGATAACACATAGAGATAACACGACTCCAACAAACTTGTAGTCAAAATGAGGGGCATTTACCTGCCAGATCGTTCTCGCAATTTGTCCCGTTAAAATTGTGTGGGCACACACAGGTATAATTGTTGACACCGTCGATACAAGTGGCCCCGTGCAGACATGGTATCGTGTAACATTCATCTGTGTCCCGGTCCGCTGAAGTCAAACAAGAGAGAAACTATTGATACAAATATTACGGTTATTGTTATTTTGGCTAGCTCCAAGTGAAACAATTGACACAAATATTAATGTTATTGGGGTGCACTTTCATCTTCATGTCCTGAGAACAGTAATATTTCTTCTGTGCTCAATTTCTTCTTGTTAAATCCTTTTTATTTTGTTCACACAGTCCCAGGATGTCAATTTTATTTCGCCATATTTATTTCTGCTGCCACCTGCGTAGTTTTAACTTTTTTTTTAAGAGTCTGAACATTCCATGTGCCTAACCTGGTGAATGTTCTAGAAGAAGAAAAAAACAGTGCGAGTTAGCAGTCTTGACCTATATTGGCTTTCTGTAACCGCGTCAAAAATCTCCTGAATAGTGGACCTTCTGTCTTGGATGACTGAGGTGAATCTACTTACTTAGTCGTTCCTCTTCTACCCTGGAGTGTAGAGGTTTTCTAGAGAGAGCACCATGCTATACTATCGGATAGTCCATCCCGAAGAAAAGTACAGAATACCAACATCAACAAGGACAAGATGTAAGACATGTTCAAAGTTTTAAAAAAAAATTAAAAAAAAAAAAAAACACTATTTTTAAAGATCACAAAAAACAAGCCCGCACACACACAACCCAAAAATGATCTTCCTCACCGGTAGCATTCGATTCTTGTGTTGTATTATTCGATATTGTCCTTTCAACTGTAGCCCCTGTAGTTAATGGTGTTATTGTCGAAGTGGGCGATAATGACTCCGACGACGCCGGTAATGTCACTGATGTGTCCTGAGTTACAGCTGACATTGCCAGCACCAATAATCCACAGAAATACAAGACAATCATGTTTTCTTTATCCATTGTCACACATTGAAAAACTCCTTCCAAAATATATCACACAAGATGTAGGACATATAGCACAACTAATATTTAATTACGTTATATCAAACAACTTAATGTTATCGACTTCTTTACCCTTTTCAAATTCCAAAAAAGAACAAAGTTCTCACTGTTGTTGTGACGTCTGCTACTAATCACTAAGAATCCAATTCAAATATTCCACGGATCAGGTCCCAAACAAATGAATTTATACATGAATAACCGATATGCACACTCAAATATTAAACCACTTCTCGCTTACTACCCTCAAACACGCAGGGGTAACAAAAAGATGACTAAGAAACTAGACGCGTTCGTTAGCAAGTACCTTGGCTCACTAGAACCGTGAAAGTGATAGGACAGGATTAGTATGACAAATATATTGTTACATAAACCAACGTTGTAATCGCATATGACGTAATCTTTACAAGGTTTATGTCAGGGAGCCAGCTGGTGTTGCCACTAGACTCCTTAATTAAGGAACGAAATGGACAACGAGGTGGACAGGCGGCTAGAAGCTATATCTGAGACTGAAACAAATCTTTCTATAACTTTTAACTGACAATCCAAATGTATCTGATCTGAGATCAAACAAATTTATCTATAAACAATTTTTGACCGACCCAACACATTTATGCGAGACAAAAAATGTATTTTTAACCAATGTTTATCCGAAACTATAAGCTTAATACGAGGCAGTCGTTATTATTGGTGATAACAAAATAATGTATTCAAAACAAAATTCATCTGCAACTAACAGATACATGAAACATAAAATTTGTTTGATAATATTGTATGGGAGACAATATTTTCTCCCAAATAAATATTAATTTATATAAACAGCGATAACGCTGTAAACTAGGTGAGGATAAGGATAATGGTACTACAGGTAGACATGGGAAGTGAAGATACAAACTGATCCATCCAAACACACAGATCAACCTTGACCCTGTTGTCTGTCCTTTTACGGGCTATCCATTCTAAGGGCTGTCCGAAAACTTGCAATGGCGGATGTAGACTTAAAAACAACGCACTCGCGAAACGGCAATAAGTTAAATAAGATATACCTTCACTTACTCGTTCCCCTTCTACCGTGAGGTAAATAAGATATACCACCAGGAATAAAGAAAAAACATTAACGGCTCTTCCCATTTAGGTAATAGTCCTCCTTTCAGGACCAGCCTTCTTCAGGACAAACATGAAAACTAACCAACAAGATCGACTGAGATGACAGTCGAGTGGGTAACGTCATAAATAAGAGTCACACACTATACCCTATTTACATCTGTACGGGTTGAACTGGGCATATCACCTCTGAAGGAAAACATAACCATATAAAGCGACATAAATGCCAGTTGGTGCAAGGCAGACGACAAATTACATTCACTTAAATCTGACAAGAGAGAACTAACGAACTTTATTTTCTAAGGGTTGAGAATTGGGCGCGCAGGCCCGTCTAACATTCTGCCCTTTCACTCTCATTTATCTTGCATACTATATCCTTTTATTCCCACATATTACTTTAAGCATTAATGTAAAGGCATGCAACATTATAAAGTTACCATAACAGCATTCATTTACAGTATACAATCATAATAAAAAATGAGTAGGTTTTTTTTTTTAAATAAACAAGATAGTGACTGAAGAAAAATAATAATAATAAAAATAAAATAATATAAACAAAACAATAAATAAATAAGTTATGTATACCGACACTCACTTATGCGGTCAAAACGTCTAATCTGTAGTATTTTTTAATGTGTCATCAATCCTCAATACAAAAATTACAAAAACACATTCTCGCTTACATCCATACATTCTTGGCGGAAATTGAAATAATAATAATAACACTTTCTTGCGCACTTCTGTAGCAGAAAAAGTCTTTCAGCAGTTTAAAAAAAAAAAAAAAAAAAAAATTATATCTGCATGTACATGACCCATTTAAGCAAACGGAAACATTCACATCTCTAAAGTATAGTGGTATGCGGGTACATTCTCACATACATTACATTATATAATAGTATTACATGGATATAAAACAAATTATTCCCATTAAAAACGAGCGGAAGAGGAAAAGAAATGTTGACCTATGGATGAGATGTTGACAGGCAAATGATGTTTCTATGGGGGTAGATAATCAGTGTTTAGGAAGTGTTTGAAAAGTGCTTTGTTAAATGAATATTGTGTAGGTAGGCTTTTTAGGTGGTGTGGAAGGCTGTTCCATAAGTAGGCTCCAGAGTAGGCTAGACTCTGTTTGAACAGGTCGATCCTAGGTTTGGGCAGACGTAACTGATGTAACTGTAGTCCCTCTCTTCTACTGGTTTGAAACAATGATCGTAGGTACGGCGGAGCATTGTTTGATAGAACTGCGTGAGTCAGCTTGGCTTTGTTGTAGAGAAGACGTTTTTTCAGGGACAGTATTGTGGGTTCTTTTCCTGTTCTTGTGTGTGATATCGTGCGATTATCGGTGATCAGACGTATTGCTCTCTTATGCAGGGAGTGCAGTCTCTTTGAGGTGGAAGCAGGGCAACCATCCCATAGTGTAGAGCAGTAATCTAGATGTGTCTGTATATGTGAGGTGTAGAACAATCCTGGGCTGATAGCATCAAAGAATGGACAGGACACGGTTTTTCCACACTTGTACGCATTGCTGAGGATAGAAAGCAGTGGAGGACCCTGTCTGCTGATGCTTCCACCATGGCACCCCTACGACCCATGACGGGTTACGGGCTGAGATGATGAGATGATGAGAACAATAGTCTAGTGTCTGCGTCTAAGAAGTGTTTTATTTTGGCTAGCTGGTACGTTTTTTGAGCCAAGTGTTTGGTTAAATTCCGTACATGGGAGTTCCACGTTAAGTGCTGGTCAATCGTGATTCCTAGAACTTTGTGTTCTGTTACATGTTCAAATTTTTTTTTTTTTTTTTCGTACGCCCGCTAATACTCGAGGCGAAATCTCAGGTTATTTTAAATGTCTAACCTGACATTGATTTTTACGTGAGTATCCTATTTTCTTGTACAGAGACAAGTGTCCCTCGCCATTCAGGCAGATACTCGCCGTTTTCAGAGGTACCCATTAGAGCTGGGTCGGCTCAGGAGCCGCCAGTCCCTGGTCGACGACACTCCTTCAAATGTTCTCGCCAGGTCCAATTTGTATTGATTCCGCGTGTACCTGAAGCGATCTTTTGGTGCAGTTTAGGAGTTTCTGTCTGGTGGTAATCAACATAGATTTCGTTTTTGCTGTGTTTAATGGCATACGATTCATATTACTCCATTTTGTTAGATTGTCTACATCGCATTGAAGAGTCATTTCAAGTGCCACGCAGTCATTGTCACTAGTGTAGATAGTACAATCATCTGCAAAGAGGTCACATGTTGAATATTTTAGATGTAGTGGTAGGTCGTTGATGAACATTGCGAAGAGTAGGGGCCCAAGAATAGAACCCTGCGGTACTCCTGTATCTATCTTCGAGAAATCTGATGTCGAGTTGTTGTGAAGCACTAACTGTTGTCGATCTCCCAGGAATGATTTGATGATGTTTAGTGGATTAGGGCCTATTCTGAGGGTTTCCAACTTTTGAACCAAGATAGTGTGGTCAATCATGTCAAATGCTTTTTTTAAGTCAACAAAAACAGCACCACCTAATTTTCCATCATTTACGTTCGACAGCCAGTTATCTGCCATTTTGGTGAGAGCTGTGTGACAGGAATGTTTGGGTCTGAAACCTGACTGGCTCTCAATGAGCAGTTTGTTTGTTGTTAAGTGTTGAAATGTGGTGTTGTAAATGTGTTTCTCTAGTGGTTTTGAAAGAGATGATAGAAGGGATATTGGTCTGTAACTGTTGGGATCGCTATGTGAGCCAGATTTATACAGAGGATACACTTTGGCAGATTTAAATGCTGTGGGAAAGTAGTTGTGTGCAATACATTGATTGTACACATAGGTTAAGGAGTCGCAAATGATGGGTGCAGCGTAACGTAGAATCTTATTGCTGATACCATCAAGACCAGATGAATTGTTGTTTTTTAATGCCAAGATATATTTGAGAACTTCGTGTACTGTTAGAAAAGGAATATCTCTAAGATCTGTTATGGTATGTTCAGTGTTGCAGAAGGCGGTCAATTTACTAATATCGCCGTCCATTGGCTTTAGTGTCGATTTGAGATGGTTAATTTCTGTTTTGAAGTGGTTACTAAAATGAGTAGCCGTGAGGGAGCAGCTTTTTGGTAAAGAGTTTAGTGACTTTGTTTTGTGTGTTAGTGTTCTAATGGCTGCCCAGACTTCTTTACTGTTTGCTTTGTCTTGAATCATCTTTCTGAAATGTAGGTATTGTACTTTGTTTCTAAGCATCCGATACCTGCTGAAATCTTTGAGCTTATGTGCTTCGTCCCGTTCTCTGATTGTTGATAATATTTCGTTTGTTATCCATGGGGTCTTTCTGATATTTTTAACACGAACTTGCTTTATAGGAACATGTTTATCGAATACATTGTTAAAAGTTTGTGTCCAGTGTGTTATGGCTTTATGTATTGGCACTCTCTTCTCTGCCTCTTTTTTATTTCAGAACTGCAGAACTAATATGGTCATTTCTCCAACAATTTACTCCTCTACGGCAGTATAACCTATATGATATTTCTGTTAAAGCAACACAGGCCCCCATGTAGTTGACGGGGCCACCTGAAGAGACAAAGAAAGAATATGCATTCTGCTTCCTCGTGCATGTCGTAACCGTCGATTAATATGAGGTTGACAATGAGGTTGACAACCTCATCATGTAAAACTAATTGCTACATACACCACTACCACTCGAGTACTGTACCTTTGACGCAGGCTTCCTGCAAGGGGGACCAGCTGTCATCCTGGTCCTATGCTCCACAAGAAGCAAAAGAGAAATGAATGAAAGAAAGAAATGACCAGCATCCCCGTATTCTATCTGCCTTTAACACGACATGACCACTCCACGCTTGTTAGCGTTTACCACATGCAGGGTAGGGTGGCAGATCCGTCCACAGATACAGGTATTACATAAGATCGTAGACAAGTTCAACTGAGAGGATGCCAAAATCAGGTAAAGCTAGAAACAGTAGAAGAAAGGAAAAAAATGCTCGTGAAAAAGACATACACAAAAGCGTAAAACAACTATTTAATGAAACAACCTTAAAAAATAAAATTACGAAACATAAACACGAATTTCTGACATCTAAACGGACCATAATAAAAAAATTACCGAATTAAACTCCATTACTGTACACAAATCTAATTCCGTACACAATAACCGCAGTTATGTCGAGCACACAATCCCGAAATGGTAAACACTTTAGTTTCTAAAGTAGATTATAAATTACAAAGTTAATAATTGCTCCATCACGTGCCGATGTCACTCAATTAACAAACTAATGAGATAATATGGAACGCGCGCGAACACACACTAATTCACTGACTAGAATACGTACAACGATCCGGTGTAACAAGAACACATTTCACACACATAAAAACACCAGTTGTGTACATCGTGTAGTCATAAAGTATCTCAACTGTCACAAGGCAGAATTACCCTCGGCCCATTCTTCCCAGCAGGTCAGAAAACAATAGAGCACGTGAGCACACCTTATCACACCAGACGTGGCAGCAAATGTGAGTGGTGTGATAACCTCCAGAAAACATGTCTAGGGCAGTAAGAGACAAGCTTGGCCAGGAAAGCTGAAAGTAGCGTCGAAGGAAGCTGACTAGAAGTCTATCAGAGTTATGTCGTTTGTGTCAGTCATTTTTATTTTTTGTAAAGCAGAATTAAGTTTTATTATGACACAACATTTTATTATGATAACAAGGTTGAACTTGAAGAAACACCACTAAAAGATGTAGAATCGTACACATATCTTGGCAGTAGTATAGACAAAGTTGGAGGGACAGACAGTGATATCAAAATAAGAATACAAAGAGCAAGAGGAGCTTTCATTGCATTGGGAAATATATGGAGAACAAGAGAAATCAAGTCCAACACGAAAATAAGAATCTTCAACTCAAATGTGAAGTCAGTCCTATTGTATGGCTCTGAGACATGGAGAACAACAAAGACAACAACCAAAAAGCTACAGACTTTTATAAACGGGTGCTTGCATAGAATAGAAGGACTGAAATGGTATGACAAAGTCACAAATGTGGAATTGATGACAAGAACCAGACAAGTGCCAGTGGAACAAGAGTTGAGAAGAAGACGCTGGCGATGGATAGGACACACATTGAGGAAACGTGTTGATAGCATTACAAGGCAGTCCTTGTTCTTGAATCCACAGGGAAAGAGAGGCAGAGGTAGACCAAAAACACATGGAGAAGAGAACTGGAAACAGAGGTGAAAATGATGAGGAAAACATGGAAAGAACTTGAGCAGATGGCACAGGACAGGAAGACTTGGCATGTGTTTGTTGAAGGCCTATGCTCCTTGGGGAGCTAAAGGGTATTGATTGAATGACACAAACAATATAGCCCGATGTATGGAAATTAAAAATAAATTTTTAAAATGTGTATAATAATAAACAATTAAAAAAACCCATGTTTTTAATAAATATACAGCGCCCCTTCCCCCCCTCTTCCCCCCCCCCCCGCCCCGGTAAAGATGGCGCTCAACAAATAAAATACAAGATTTCATGTCCCTGTACCATCCGTTAAATCTTGTCCATGTCTTCTTTACTCCAGTCGTGTGTGCCTTTAGCTTTCTTCTCCATTTTGTGGTGGTCTACCTCAATTACTCTTACCCTGTGGATTCCTGATGAGGGACAGCCTTGAATGGCTATCAACAGGTTTATCTCAACATATGTCCTATCGAACGCCATGTATTTCAACATTATATTATCCATGTTGAGATGGACATGGATGATGGACATGAGGTTTTCTGCACTGTAAAAATAAGTTCTTTACCAGCCACATTGACAGGTTCAGCTACGTAAAGGCATTGCCATAGAACATACTGCCGTAGTGGAGTCAATTGTTACAGACTTCAATATACTAAATCCAGCTTCGAGACGAGTGGTGACCAGTTCCCTTCCTCGCTGCTTTTGCCTTCCCTTACCCAAGAGCAGAGTCAAGTACCCTTTACAGCTGGGTTTCGAACCCAGAACCTTTGCCGAGAGTGAGTTCAGCGCTCTAACCACTCTGTCAATCATACGCTCTGTCTGCTACGTCCAACAATTGTTTCAGGCAGTCAGCAAGACCTTTGTCAGGCCAAGATGTAGTACTGCGCACCTTCCAACTTGACATCTACAGATTAACAGTGTAAGTAATTGTGTAACAGACAGTCATCTAGAGTCAAACAGAATAATCATCAATAACCGGTTGACAAGCAACACACAAGGACAACAGAGGAGAAACACACTAGTAAATTTAGAAATCGGAACCCGGTTAATCCAAATGACAACATGGCTTGCCATAAACAGAAAGAACGAACCAGTCAATCATGTAACTAACGACTACAAGAAATTTTAAGATGTCCAAGCCAAAGAAGAAATACAGTTCAAATCTTTAAGATATTAAAGCTTGCTTTTGAAATCTCGCATTTGATATTATAGAGCATTTTTGAATTCTCGCATTTAATATTATAGGACACATTGGAATTGGTGTATGTGTGGTAGTTACCACTTCTGGTTAAAAAGAAATTTAAAATAGGGGGGGAAAGAGGGAGCGACCAAAAAAAAAAACAACCTGAAGGTGGAAAAAACTGAGAAAGAGATGAAAGTTTTACAAATTAGCAGAAAAAGTATTCAGACAAGATACTGTCACATACGCAATAACATGTATTCGATAACTATATGCATCGTTATGGTCCTTAACCTATGAGCACTACAATGTACCTATCCACGGCTGAAAGTGGTACAATTTATGTCCGCAAATGCGAGATCGATTTTCAAACTCTTATTAATATGAGAAAAACTTGGCAAAATGTCACTAACATAATTACATAACAATATAAAGCTTGGTTCAACCCAAACCGAACAGGTCATGGCGAAAGGTCACACAAAGTAACTGCACTCCAGGTTAAGAAGTTAACTCTATCCCACGAACCGAATCAGGCACCACAATACGGTACATTACTATCTCAGGAGCCGCCTGGTACGGTGGTTTGGTTATAATCAGTTTACGTCCTGTTTTCACTTAATGCGATATAAAACAACGGTAATGGTCAAGACAGTCCCTTAGCCCAGACTGTAGTAGGGAAGTGAAGTGTTGCAGACTTGACCAATGCTAGGTCCAGCTTTTTTAATGAGGCAGGGGTGGCAACTTCCCCCCCCTCGCTGCCTCTGACTTCACTAATTCAAGTACCCATTTACACCTGGGTAGAGTGGAGCGTGACGCAACTAGGTTTCGATCCCAGAACCCGAGAACTGTGTCGCGATAGGAAAGCGCTCTAACCGCTGAACCAATCAGACGCACACCATTAAAGTACTGAAGTTGTTGCATACATGGCTACATGACCTGGAGTCCCATGCCAACAGGAGGCTGTCACTTGGGGTATAGTATAAGACAACAAGTGAGGAGACTGACACTTGGGGTATAGTATAAGACAACAAGTGAGGAGGCTGTCACTTGGGGTATAGTATAAGACAACAAGTGAGGAGACTGTCACTTGTGGTATAGTATAAGACAACAAGTGAGGAGGCTGTCACTTGGGGTATAGTATAAGACAACAAGTGAGGAGGCTGTCACTTGGGGTATAGTATAAGACAACAAGTGAGGAGACTGTCACTTGGGGTATAGTATAAGACAACAAGTGAGGAGACTGTCACTTGTGGTATAGTATAAGACAACAAGTGAGGAGGCTGTCACTTGGGGTATAGTATAAGACAACAATTGAGGAGGCTGTCACTTGGGGTATAGTATAAGACAACAAGTGAGGAGACTGTCACTTGTGGTATAGTATAAGACAACAAGTGAGGAGACTGTCACTTGTGGTATAGTATAAGACAACAAGTGAGGAGACTGTCACTTGTGGTATAGTATAAGACAACAAGTGAGGAGACTGTCACTTGTGGTATAGTATAAGACAACAAGTGAGGAGACTGTCACTTGGGGTATAGTATAAGACAACAAGTGAGGAGACTGTCACTTGGGGTATAGTATAAGACAACAAGTGAGGAGACTGTCACTTGTGGTATAGTATAAGACAACAAGTGAGGAGACTGTCACTTGGGGTATAGTATAAGACAACAAGTGAGGAGGCTGTCACTTGGGGTATAGTATAAGACAACAAGTGAGGAGACTGTCACTTGTGGTATAGTATAAGACAACAAGTGAGGAGACTGTCACTTGTGGTATAGTATAAGACAACAAGTGAGGAGACTGTCACTTGGGGTATAGTATAAGACAACAAGTGAGGAGACTGTCACTTGTGGTATAGTATAAGACAACAAGTGAGGAGACTGTCACTTGTGGTATAGTATAAGACAACAAGTGAGGAGACTGTCACTTGTGGTATAGTATAAGACAACAAGTGAGGAGACTGTCACTTGTGGTATAGTATAAGACAAACAAGTGAGGAGACTGTCACTTGGGTATAGTATAAGACAACAAGTGAGGAGACTGTCACTTGTGGTATAGTATAAGACAACAAGTGAGGAGACTGTCACTTGTGGTATAGTTAAGACAACAAGTGAGGAGACTGTACTTTGTGGTATAGTATAAGACAACAAGTGAGGAGACTGTCACTTGTGGTATAGTATAAGACAACAAGTGAGGAGACTGTCACTTGGGGTATAGTATAAGACAACAAGTGAGGAGACTGTCACTTGTGGTATACATGGCTACATGACCTGGATATATACTACTCGTCAAAAGTCAAGGGCCACCCTATTATTTTCAATACACTTTTATATAAGCGCATAGAATAATTAAATGAAGGAAGTTTTTAGTAAAAATGGGTGCAATATCTTCCTCTGAGTCCTCTATGCACGTTAAGCATAAAAACAACTCACCGACAACCATGGTGATCACGTGCAATTTGATTTGCTGACCATAAATTCACATTTTTAATCTGTTTTTTTTCAAACTTCCGTACAACCAAACAGGTGAAGTAATCGTGCTGATTGACATTCCACGTGCAATGGCGACTTTTCGTGAACAGAGTTCACTCTTAATTTGTTTTACAATCAGCAGACTTAGGGTAGTTTCATCACTTGCAAAAACCATGCCACCGAGAAGAAGTCTTGACATCTTACAAAGAATGAGGGCTATAGCGTGGGTTGAAAGTGGTTTATCTGTCCGTGAGGTTGCTAGACGGCTTGCAGTGTCACACTCTACTATCCAAAGAATTTTGGAGAGATTTCAGGCCACAGGAAGTGTGGAGGATCGCCACCGGCCAGGTCGCCCTAGATGCACCAATAGACATGATGACCGGTACCTCTTGTTGTCAGCCCTGCGCCATCGAACAGTGACTTGTTCCACTCTAAGATGTCAGCTGAGACAAACTGTAAACGTTAATGTCAGTCAAAGCACCATTTGCAGACGTTTACGTGAATTTGGACTGGCTGCTCGACGTCCTGCAGTCAGAATCCCTCTTACTCCTGCTCATCGCAGAGCCCGTGTTGCTTGGTGTCGCGAGCACATCCGATGGACAAGGCAACAATGGAGTCAAGTTCTCTTCACTGATGAATCTCGTTTCACTGTGTCATTCAATGATGGCAAGATTCGAGTTTGGAGACGACCAGGAGAGCGATTTACTGATGACACAATTCGAGAGGTGGATCGTTATGGTAGGGGTTCTGTCATGGCCTGGGGAGGCTTCTACAGACACGGCAGGACCCCACTCTACATCATCCAAGGCAACTTGACCGGCCCAAGATACCAGAACGAAATCTTGAGACCAATTGTTCAGCCTGCTCTCGAGGCCATAGGTGGTAATGCCATCCTCCAAGATGATAACCCTCGACCCCATCGAGCTCGTGTGGTGAATGAGTTTAATCAGCAACATGGGATCATCAAGATGGCGTGGCCAGCTCATTCACCTGACCTTTCTCCGATTGAGCACCTCTGGGATGTCCTTGGTCGAAGATTGTCAACAAATCACCCCCTGCCAATGGATGTTGCACAGCTGACTGCATTTCTGCTTCAGGAATGGCAAGCTGTTCCTCAGGATACTCTTCGGACCCTTGTGGACTCGATGCGTCTACGCTGTCTTGAATGCCTTGCTGCAATCGGTGGTCATACCCGATTTTGAAATATGTATTTGTCCAATATCTATTGTGTGACTTTTGAAAAGGTGGGTGACACACTTCACAGCTTCATTGCGTTTGAATGTGTGTTTCCATTTCTTTACGTGACATGTCAATTTGGTATTCAATAAATGCCGTTTTGACTGATACCAATTACGTTTATATCAGATTTGTTTTATGGTTTCAACCAAGGTTTTTCTAAGTGGCCCTTGACTTTTGACGAGTAGTATAGTTCCATGCCAACAGGAGACTGTCACTTGTGGTATAGTATAAGACAACAAGTGAGGAGACTGTCACTTGGGGTATAGTATAAGACAACAAGTGAGGAGGCTGCTGTAAAACTGGTAAGGAAACAAATATATAAATTAAAAAATAAATTGGTATGAAATCAGTTTTACAAGTTAACGGTAAACAGGAAACACGGGACGTTTCGGGTTTTACCCTTCGTCAGCCACAGTTACAAACAGGTGACAAGGACAAGAATTACATATTGGTACTACAAAAACATACGATGATGAGAAACATACACCTAATGAGCGATACAAACAGATGAAAATGTAAACAACAACGGTGATGAGCGAAAAAAGAACAATAATAATGCAAGAAAATCGTAACACCTGAAAGAAATATCGAAACAAGAAAGTAAATAATCAACGAAACGAAAAAAAGAATGAACAAAACTACTAAAACAAGTACAAAACAAAACTACTAAAACAAGTAGAAAGGCACTTAGCTAGATCCTTGGAATAAAACACCGAGGATGGCTATACAAAAGCGTCAAAGGAAGTGACGTATAAGATAGCGACAATTGAAGACACAAAGGATACGAAATGAAACAAAACAAAAACATAAAAAGATAGATCGGAAAAACAATGACGGAAGAAATAAAGAAGTATGAAAAAGAGAGAAAAGCCACCAGAATTTATGCAAAATGATGCAGAACTATAAGGCCCTTGGGAGATAGACACCCCATTTGAAAAATGAAACGATTCTCCAAGGAAAAGCGAGTTCGGTCATCATTAACGCAAGAAAGGAGGGCAGTAACATTTATATCAGAATTACCTGAATGGTCAAGCCTATTAAAATGAAGAGCCACCGTTGTAGGTTTGCCATGATAAATGTCATTTAAGTGCTCACGAAACCTGTCTGCCAAACGTTTGCCAGTTTCGCCAATATAGGTTATGCCACACCTCTTGCAGATGGTAGCATAAATCAGGTTTCTGGATTCGCACGTGAAAGACTCTCTAATAACACACTTTCTTTTCGGAAAAGTAACTGTCTGGGTTTGGAGTACAAACGGACAGCTCTTGCATATACGGCGTTGGCACGGTTTAGTACCAAAGTGTGAAGGGCTAGTTTGTCTCAAGCGACTGTGTACAAGAATATTCCTCAAGTCCTTATTCCTAAGATATGCCACCAAAGGGGTATCACGAAACAACTCTCTTGTATCAGGATCAGAGTGGAGAATAGGCAGATGACGAAACATAATTCTTTTCACCGCCAAACAGTGGCGGTGGAAAGCTAAGACAAGTTTGAAACTGTCAGATGTAGTAGTAGGTTTGGCAGTAAGTGCCACCTGACGAGTCACGTGACTGATGCAATTAAGAGCATCAGATAATACTCTTTCAGGATAGTGACGTCGGCGAAAAAAACTCGAGCATTTCTTGAGCTCGTGGAAATCATCATCATCCTGACATATCCGACGTAAGCGTAGAAGTTGCGAAAAGGGAATGGAATTTTTACAGCTTAGAGGGTGAGAAGAAGTGTAAAGAAGAAAACCATGGGCGTCAGTAGGTTTATAAAAGACAGAAGTTTTAAGGCCAGTAGGAGTAATTTTGACAGTAAGGTCAAGAACATTTACTGAAGTAGTAGAAATTTGAGAATGTGAATTTGATGGCAGGACTGACATTGCCAACATGGTCAATGAATCTTTCTTGTTTCGATATTTCTTTCAGGTGTTACGATTGTCTTGCATTATTATTGTTCTTTTTCGCTCATCACCGTTGTTGTTTACATTTTCATCTGCTTGTATCGCTCATTTGGTGTATGCTTCTCATCATCGTATGTTTTTGTAGTACCTATATGTAATTCTTGTTCTTGTCACCTGTTTGTAACTGTGGCTGACGAAGGGTAAAACCCGAAACGTCCCGTGTTTCCTGTTTACAGTTGACTTGTAAAACTGATTCCATACCAATTTATTTTTTTAATTTATATATTTGTTCAAATGGGGTATAGATGGCTACATGACCTGGATATAGTTCTATGCCAACAGGAGGCTGACACTTGGGTTATACATGGCTACATGACCTGGATATAATTCTATGCCAACAGGAGACTGACACTTGGGTTATACATGGCTACATGACCTGGATATAGTTCAATGCCAACAGAAGACTTACACTTGGGGTATACATGGCTACACGACCTGGATATAATTCCATGCCAACAGGAGACTTACACTCGAGGTATACATGGCTACATGACCTGGATATAATTCTATGCCAACAGGAGACTGACACTTGGGTTATACATGGCTACATGACCTGGATATAATTCTATGCCAACAGGAGACTGACACTTGGGTTATACATGGCTACATGACCTGGATATAATTCTATGCCAACGAGAGACTGACACTTGGAGAATACATGGTTACATGACCTGGATATAATTCCAAGCCAACAGGAGATTGACACTTGGGTTATATGGCTATATGACCTGGATTAAATCCAAGCCAACAGGAGAATGAAAACTTGGGGGTCATGACCCAAGTTGGCCTCTCCCCCCCCCCTCCCCCCATCCAGAGTGCAGAATGTAAGAAGATAAAGGGCCGAAAGACTTGTCCGACGGGGGACCACTTCTGATCATCAGATTGACTCCTGTTGTAACACTCTGTATAGAGTTATCTATCATTCAGCTAGTTAACCAATGAAATATTTCCTCATAAAAATAGATTTACTGCTGGTTTAAAACATCTTCTTGAATCCTTAGCTCTTGTTTGACAAAACAGTCAGTGGTCATCACGCCTAGTGGTGTCTTGTAGGGCAGCAACAAACTGTCCCCATTTTGCTCGGTCAGTGGCCATCCTTTGTGCCGTGCTTCAACTTTGGTTCATGCTTTGCATCTCAGCTTCCACTGTTCTCCGCCAGGTTGTCTTTGGTCTGCCTCTCTTTCGCCTTCCTTCTGGGGTCCATAGTATAACAGTTCTAGTGATGGTGTCAGGGTCTCTTCTGAGGACAAGGTCAACCCAGTTCCAACGCCTGCCCACAATGATAGTGTTCATGCCTTTTTAACTGCAACGTGTTAGCAGTTCTTGGTTGGAGATAATATTCGGCCAAAAAATTCGAAGAATTTTTCTTAGGCAAGCTGTGTGGAATGAGGGTAATTCGGACATTTCCTTTTCTGTTACTCTCTAAGACAACTTTTGTGGCAGACATAAAGAAACGTTATCAAACTGCCAAAAGTCAGGAGGGCACAGAAGCCGATGTGGTTGACTAAAGCTTCAGTGTCCTTGTCATGAGTTGTAAACCCACTGCTTAGTTAATGAAGGAATAACAGAAATTAGGCCAAGGTACGAGGTATACAGGCTTGAAAATTGCATTACTGTGTTTGAGAGTAATTAACGGCATCCAGTCAGGAACGACCAGTTTGTTGAAAGACCGATGAATAAACCTATGGCCGTTTACTATGGCGAAGGAAAGTTGTCGATCTCTAAGTTAGAATTAGCATTGGTAAAAGAGAAAGAAATGACAGATAACGATGAAAATAGTTTCCTTTTACAGGGGGGAGCTCCAACTATGTGTAGGTACAAGGAAAATTTGAGGGATGAAGTAGTTGTGAAGAATTTTGCAAGAAAAAGTGTCCGTGCATTGAGAAATCCTGTGTTTTTCCTTTTCATAGTTCAAGATAAAATCTTTAACACGACCGATATAGGAAAACAACATATGGATGTAAAGATAAACTTACCGAGAATGGTAGAATGTTGTTCAGAAGGCTTTAACTAGAACATGTGCGATGCACGAGACCGAGGTTTGAACCAAGTCTAGCATAATTCGCCTCGAAAGTGGACATTTTAGGAGAGTAAATCGGAGTTATGGATCTTGGCTTCCAAGACGCCCGATCTCAGCCAATATAAGGAGAGCGCACATTATTCAAAATCCCTTGTATAGCGAGAGACAGAAGGACTACGGCTGGAGAGAGAGACGCGTGTAAAGGCTAATATCTTATTATTTGCAGCTGGGCAGTTCTATTACTCCACAAAGCCAGTCTTTACTGATCTTAATTAGATCCTGCGAAGACAGGAGGAACTCAAATATCTAAGGTGATTCCAGTCTCTAAGGATATTTTTAATATTAACTTGTTAAATGTTAATTGATAATCAAGTTGGTTTTGTAAATATAAATCTTCCTCTATTTCATAAGCAGTCATGCACACTCATCACACATAGATAGATGTAAATAAAAAGGAATATAATTATATTTCAACAGCTTTATTCATTCCATATTGTTGAATTTGAGTTTTGTTGAATTTCATTAATATCACAGATAGTCACTCAGCGAAGGTGGCGCAATAAGGTCTGATTGTTCTTGGAATACTTTTAAGCTTCAGATACTTTCACAGCCGTGACTATCTAGTGATACCAGTGTACCTCTCTGTTACTGGAACCTCACATTCTGGAGAGAATTCTGATTCTACTATAGTACTATCATCACACTTATAAAACCTTCCGCCACAGTCCTTCCAACGATATGTAGGCAAAGTAGTGAGGCGGAAGGTCCTGGGTTCGATTCCCCGGTAAGCGACTCACGTCTGTTGTTTTTTTTTTCTTGTCTAGTTTTCTACTTCTTTATTATTCACGAGTGCCTGAAAACATACCTTTATGTGTGTGTAATATTTATTTACTATTTACAGGCCTCGGGTTTCCCTTCTTTATGTGTTTAAAACGTCTTATAGTGAAGCATGCTTGGGTTTCCATGAAAAGATACAAGATTGGTTAACAACAGCAACATTGAAAACCATAGGAATGAGAAAAGTAATCAAAAGAAAGAAGTCAAAAGCAAAGTTCTCTAGATTAAAGGAAATATATACACGGAACAAGGAAGTAAAACGTCAAACCCGAGCTGAGAAAAGGAATGTCCTAGAAGGTTTTGCAAGTTTAAAACATCGCCTGTACAAAAATACTGGCCTCCATTTTGGTGACTTGGGAAGAACGTATAAAAAAAAAACGGCATTGGACTGAAAGAGTAAATTTAGTATTTACAGGCACAGGCCAGGGAAAAAACAAAATTGTCACATAAACTATACAGCCTTAACAAACTTGTCACATAAACTATACAGCCTGGGAAAGAAGAGATGGACATAATATGCTCTAAGACAGCGATTGTTCTTGATCTAGCGGTAGATCACATGGATCATTTGGTAGATCTCTATGTGACTGAAGGAAGAAAATAATTTTTAACGTAGGTAAATTTCGGACTATCCATACCCAAACAGCGCGGTATCCCCAGGTCTAAAAGTAGTGTAATGTCACCGCATTCCCAGTGAGAACCCCCACAAGTTAGCTTACAAACCTACACTTTATTCGCCAACAGTATAAGATAGGTAGGCGACATTTTCTATGACGACATTCGGTAAACTATTTAGTTTTCATTTATTCCTCTGCACTGTCGATGTGATTGCAGGACGCAGATCGTGCGGCAGAGATAACAGTTACATATAGACTGGACTTGTTCCAATACTCTCAAACCTGAAAAGAAACATGATTTGATCAGGCAGATCTGTAGAGAGTTTCTAAAGTAGATCTCCACAGCAACCTGGGTTGCCTACCGCTATTCTAAGCGAATAACCAGCCACTATAACCAGCCACTATAACCAGCCACTATAATCAGACACTATAACCAGACACTATAACCAGCCACTATAACCAGATATCCTTCCTGCTTGTCGTACAAGTCGACTAATACGAGGTTGTCCATGCGGCTGGTGAATCATGTCAATCAAACAGATACACAAACTACCACGGCAAGAGCATGTGAATTCTGTGACCAAGCTTCCAGAAAGGAAGCAAGCCATGCTACACTGGGAGCGAAAAGGAAGATGATGATGATAACCAGAAATAATTCTTCATCATAAGGGACAACTTACAGAAACCGTTCGAGATAAGAATTGGAGTACGACAGGGATGCTTCTTGTCATCATAAGGGACAACTTACAGAAACCGTTCGAGATAAGAATTGGAGTACGACAGGGATGCTTCTTATCACCATTTCTTTTCTTACTGGCTGTGAAGATTTGGTTATGAAAACATTAACATCAGTGGACTCTGACTAAACAGCTTGACGATCTCGATATTGCCAACGCTCTGCTTTTTCTGTCCAATTACCGTAACCAAGTGCAAGACGCAATATGTGTTTAAAAATAAAGCGAGCGGCTGTAAAGCAGGAAGTTAACAAGCAGGTAATCAAAACTGTGTAAATACAACACAGCCACAAAGTTCTGTTACCCACAACATATTAAGACAACTAGGGGGCGAGGTGCTGTCCGGAAAGCCCCACCTGCCAAATACACTAGTGAAAGAAAAGCGAATGTAATAAGAGCGGTACAATATAAAATACTTGCGAGCAATACACCATAAGAAAGACAAGAACCAATGGACGATATGAACAATACCGGGTCTTGAATATCTACGAGGAAGCTAGAAATAAAATAGAAGGATAAGAAGAAGAAGAAAATGAGACGAAGAATGCCAAGAAAAAGAAGCAACCACAGCCGACTTGGGAAACAAACATGGCAATTACAAGTTAAATACTGGAACACGCCGTTGGAAGACGGCTGGTGTGGGCTCAATGTAATAGAAGTTTAAGCAAAGTAACAAAGCTAATGTGTGGACAACATGTCAGACGTGAGCGTGATCAAGTGAAAGTTAGTATGGGTGGAAAACAAGGAAATAGTTATGCCAATCGTTTAGAACTACACCTAGCAAATAGTGGGTCAGTTCTCACACTGCCTGGGACCAAACATTGGTAAATACTTTTCACCTACAGACCCAGTGCGGCAGTTGGTAGGCCGAAATATTAATGGGGTGATTTGGTAAAGCTGTAGGAAGAGTATCGCATGACTATAGAAAAGATTTCGATAGCTTAATCTTGATCCCAAGGATAAGGAAGTATTTAGTGGTTGTGTAGGATGTCTTGTCTGTGTTTAGTGGTTGTGTGGGATTACTTTGTATGTGTCTAGTGGTAGTGTTGGATATCTTGTCTGTGTCTAGTGGCTGTGTTAGATACCTTGTCTGTATCTAGTGGTTGTGTTGGATATGTTATCTGTGTCTAGTGCTTGTGTTGGATATCTTGTCTGTGTCTAGTGGTTGTGTTGGATATCTTGTCTGTGTTTAGTGCTTGTGTTGGATATCTTGTCTGTGTCTAGTAGTTGTGTTGGATATCTTGTCTGCGTCTAGTGGCTGTGTTGGATATCTTGTCTGTATCTAGTGCTTGTGTTGGTTATCTTGTCTGCGTCTAGTGGCTGTGTTGGATATCTTGTCTGTGTCTAGTGGCTGTGTTGGATACCTTGTCTGTGTCTAGTGGTTGTGTTGGATATCTTGTCTGTGTCTAGTGGTTGTGTTGGATATCTTGTCTGTGACTAATGGTTGTGTTGGATATCTTGTCTGTGTGTAATGTTGGATATCTTGCCTGTGTCTAGTGGTAATGTTGGATATCTTGTCTGTGTTTAGTGGTTGTGTTGGATATCTTGTTTGTGTCTAGTGGCTGTGTTGGATATCTTGTTTGTGTTTACTGGATGTGTTAGATATCTTGTCTGTGTTTACTGGTTGTGTTGGATATCTTGTCTGTGTCTAGTGGCTGTGTTGGATATCGTGTCTGTGTTTAGTGGCTGTGTTGGATATCTTGTCTGTGTTTAGTGATTGTGTTGGATATCTTGTCTGTGTTTAGTGGTAGTGTTGGATATCTTGTCTGTGTTTTTTGGTTGTGTTGGATACATTGTCTGTGTTTACTGGTTGTGTTGAATATCTTGTCTGTGTCTAGTGAGTGGCTGTGTTGGATATCTTGTCTGTGTCTATGTTGGATATCTTGTCTGTGTTTAGTGGCTGTGTTGGATATCTTGTCTGTGTTTAGTGGTTGTGTTGGATATCTTGTTTGTGTCTAGTGGCTGTGTTGGATATCTTGTTTGTGTTTACTGGATGTGTTGGATATCTTGTCTGTGTTTACTGGTTGTGTTGGATATCTTGTCTGTGTCTAGTGGCTGTGTTGGATATCGTGTCTGTGTTTAGTGGCTGTGTTGGATATCTTGTCTGTGTTTAGTGATTGTGTTGGATATCTTGTCTGTGTTTAGTGGTAGTGTTGGATATCTTGTCTGTGTTTTTTGGTTGTGTTGGATACATTGTCTGTGTTTACTGGTTGTGTTGAATATCTTGTCTGTGTCTAGTGAGTGGCTGTGTTGGATATCTTGTCTGTGTCTATGTTGGATATCTTGTCTGTGTTTAGTGGCTGTGTTGGATATCTTGTCTGTGTTTAGTGGTTGTGTTGGATATATTGTCTGTGTTTAGTGCTGGATATCTTGTCTGTGTTTAGTGGTTGTGTTAGATATATTGTCTGTGTTTAGTGCTGGATATCTTGTCTGTGTTTACTGGTTGTGTTGGATATCTTGTCTGTGTTTACTGGTTGTGTTGGATATCGTGTCTGTGTTTAGTGGTTGTGTTGGATATCTTGTATGTGTTTAGTGGTTGTGTTGGATATATTGTCTGTGTTTACTGGTTGTGTTGGATATCTTGTCTGTGTTTACTGGTTGTGTTGGATATCTTGTCTGTGTCATCATCTATCTAGGCAAGACCAGGTCATAATTTTCCGGCTGTGCACTGGACAGAACAGACTGAAGTACCATCTAAACCACAAGTACAGGATTGGTCCAACAGATCCCTGCACCTGTGGTATCAACCCCATGACAGCCGAACGTCTGCTGCAGTCCTGCCCAATATACAGCAGTGAAAGGAGTAGCGTATGGAAACAACCCACTTCTCTGCACGAAAAACTGTTTGGAGATGCCAGGAACCTGGAGCTGACTACTACCTTTATTAGAGTCATTAATGTAGAAGTCTGAGGGTGAACGAGATGTCAGGAACCTTCAGCTTACTGCCTTTATTAGTCATTAATGTAGAAGTCTGCGGGTGAACACGATGTCAGGAACCTTGAGCTGACTACTACTTTTGTTAGAGTCATTAATGTAGAAGTCTGAGGGTGAACGAGATGTCAGGAACCTTCAGCTTACTGCCTTTATTAGTCATTAATGTAGAAGTCTGCGGGTGAACACGATGTCAGGAACCTTGAGCTGACTACTACTTTTGTTAGAGTCATTAATGTAGAAGTCTGAGGGTGAACGAGATGTCAGGAACCTTGAGCTAACTGCCTTTATTAGAGTCATTAATGTAGAAGTCTGAGGGTGAACGAGATGTCAGGAACCTTGTGCTGACTGCCTTTATTAGAGTCATTAATGTAGAAGTCTGAGGGTGAACGAGATGTCAGGAACCTTGAGCTAACTGCCTTTATTAGAGTCATTAATGTAGAAGTCTGAGGGTGAACGAGATGTCAGGAACCTTGTGCTGACTACTACCTTTATTAAAGTCATTAATGTGGAAGTCTGAAGGTGAACGAGATGTCAGGAACCTTGAGCTAACTGCCTTTATTAGAGTCATTAATGTAGAAGTCTGAGGGTGAACGAGATGTCAGGAACCTTGAGCTAACTGCCTTTATTAGAGTCATTAATGTAGAAGTCTGAGGGTGAACGAGATGTCAGGAACCTTCAGCTTACTGCCTTTATTAGTCATTAATGTAGAAGTCTGCGGGTGAACACGATGTCAGGAACCTTGAGCTGACTACTACTTTTGTTAGAGTCATTAATGTAGAAGTCTGAGGGTGAACGAGATGTCAGGAACCTTGAGCTTACTGCCTTTATTAGTCATTAATGTAGAAGTCTGCGGGTGAACACGATGTCAGGAACCTTGAGCTGACTACTATCTTTATTAGAGTCATTAATGTAGAAGTCTGAGGGTGAACAAGATGTCAGGAACCTTGACTGACTACTGCCTTTATTAGAGTCATTAATGTAGAAGTCTGAGGGTGAACGAGATGTCAGGAACCTTGAGCTGACTACTGCCTTTATTAGGGTTATTAATGTGGAAGTCTGAAGGCGTACGAGGAAGAAGAAGTATGTATTTAGTGGGATGCCAGGAAAGCAGTTTGACAAGTACCAAATAAGGTCACTAAAAATTGGAGCGCTAGTATACAGACATGGATTTAAGCAAGACCTGGTGTGAGAAATCAGCCCCATCACGTAACACATTGACGTAAATGTACAGCCACCTTTCACAACAACATGTGAAATGTTCGCACAAACTTGGATTGGATGTAATTGTATTATTTGTATAAACAGGATGTTAATACATCTGAACAGTAAATTACGAGTGAATAAATGAATGTCCTTTTGTTCCTGACCGAGCAAGGGGGAACCACTAATCAAGTAAGCACACATGTAGGCACACAAGTAAGCACACATGTAGGCACACAAGTAAGCACACATGTAGGCACACAAGTAAGCACACATGTAGACACACAAGTAAGCACACATGTAGATACACAAGTAAGCACACATGTAGGCACACAAGTAAGCACACATGTAGGCACACAAGTAAGCACACATGTAGGCACACAAGTAAGCACACATGTAGGCACACAAGTAAGCACACATGTAGGCACACAAGTAAGCACACATGTAGGCACACATGTAGGCACACAAGTAAGCACACAAGTAAGCACACATGTAGGCACACAAGTAAGCACACAAGTAAGCACACATGTAGGCACACAAGTAAGCACACATGTAGGCACACAAGTAAGCACACAAGTAAGCACACAAGTAAGCACACATGTAAGCACACATGTAAGCACACATGTAGGCACACATGTAAGCATACATGCAGGAAACCCACGACAAAATATTTCATGTGTTCTTGCAGTGATGGTGTCTGTAGCACTTTGTTTATGATGAGGTTGCCAGACGCATGCTTAATGCGAGCACAGTTGCCTCTTACGACACGCCCGGAGACAGCAGTGATCTTACTGCTTCTGTATTATCACAGATACATCCCCCCCCCCTTTTTTTTCCGGTGATCTATAACATTGCTGAAGATGGTTAGACGAGACAGAATATTTTGTCTACTGATTGGTGCAATGGGTTTTTCAAGATTTATCGAACCTGTTAAGAACGGATACTTATGTCGAGAAAAACAAGACACAGATACCGTGATATTTCAGTTTTGACATCAGTTCAACTTATAAAACAATCCCAACAAAGCCTGTGTGCAGTGGTGCTCCTTGAATAACTCCATATTGAAAGCAGATCTTCCAGACATTACTCTCAGTGGACAGAAAATTGAAAGGCAAGACAAGCTGAACTACGTTGGAGTAACATTCGATCGCGGGCTATTGTATAAGCACCATGTTGATCACATCATACAGAAGTGCAAGAGAGCTCTGGCAGCTCTAAAAACAATGGCTGCAGCGCACCTGGAGCAGAGACTAAGGATTCTCTTGTATCATTAGCTGGTCATGTCTGTAATCGAGTATGGTCTGGGAATACTGACGCTGTCAATATCACAAAGTGAACGACTGGAACGCATTCAAAATGAAGGGATGCGTATAGTCTTGGGCTGTGCGCGAGATACCCTCATTGTGACGATGCGGCACATGCTTGTGTTGCTGTCGATTAGATCCAGATATGCGATGGCGGCCGGGCAAAAAGATTATATGCAAGTAACCACGGACAAAAGACATCCCCTGCATGACAGCATAGCTGGCATCAATGGAACAAGAATAAAAAGGAGGATGTCATGGATGGCGCAGGCAAGGGCACCTATTAGGTGACCACATTTGAAAATATGTTCAATGGAGAAGAATGCAGTAAGTCAGGTGAGAACAGGACGAACTACCAGCAAGTCATCATAAGCCTTGGTAGAGAGTGGAGTAAGTCAGGTGAGAACAGGACGAACTACCAGCAAGTCATCATACGCCTTGGTAGAGAGTGCAGAACTTGGGCCAATGGGAGTGCAGAGCTGGAAATTGATCAACTGATAAATGAGCACGCTGGGATGATGAAGCAATTGTGTACACTGATGGGTCTGTAATCTGTGATGAGAAATCATGGTAAGTCTTCTCTGCTAGAGTAAGGGGGAGAATCGTCGCTGAACATAGCGGAACTTACACGACAGCAACCTCCAGCATGAGAATGGAAGCAGAGGCAGCAACTGCACCAGTAAGGTGGCTGTCTGAAACTTCATTAACAAGGGGAGTTATTGTATCAGACTTACAATCCATGCTTTGGAAGGCCCAAAGTGGATGGCTCCGGCATGAATAGAAAACCTCCATAGAAGCTTCGAATCTTCTGAAACTGGTGTGGATCTACGGTCCTGGTCATGCAGGGGTACGCGGCAATGAAAGAACGGACAGACTAGCTTCATGAGCACTCATAAAAGGTGCATTGAATACGAATAAGGGAGAGACACTGAGGCCTATTAATGATTGGTTATCAGAAAATGACAATGCAATCGATGAATCATCAAGGCTAAGACTGCTGGAATTTGGCATCAAACGTAAGACCATCAGGGATGGACGTATGAGAGGATGCATCCGGTGTGTATACAACCAGCGCAACAGGAACAATTAGCATTCATACCTTTCGACATTAGCTGAGGAAGGCTCAATACCTATGGGTTTGCCCAGAGTGCAATGACGTCGAATCTGATCAACAATAACAAAATACTTTGGATATGAAAGTCATAACTATAACGTTCAGACTGTGTAATTAGTGTACAGTATCCAGCTCGAATCTCGAATCAGAAGTAGATAAAGCAATAAATATTATGAGAATAAGAAAATCAGCAGGTATGGCCAACATTAAAACAGAAATTATAGAAGCCCTAGAGGACTGTGGTAAAGATACAATGGCCAACATTAAAACAGAAATTATAGAAGCCCTAGAGGACTCTGGTAAAGATACAATCATGGATCTGTATGACGACATATACAATACAGGATACATACCACACGACCTGAAGAAATTAATTCTTATATATTTGCTACACACAAAAAACGTAATGTGACAAAATGTTCAGACTTTAGAACAATCAGCCCGATGAGGTACCTAATTAAAATATTGTTCAAGATCATAATGGAGAGAATAAGAAATAAAATATACAAAGTTCAGCAAGAACAGTTTAGTTTTTGACAGAACATGGGAATAACTGAAGCAATGTTTTGTACACGGATACCAGCAGAAAAATATACAGAGGTCCAAAAAAGTACTAATATGTGCTTCATTGGCTATAAGAAGAATTTATAACAGAGCCCGTCGTAATTAATTGAATGCCTTGTAGCTATTTATGGTAAAGACATAAGAATACTAATTAACTAGACTTGGAACAAACTGAGACAGTAAAATCTGGCAGGAATTATTCACTTTATCCCTTATATATTAAATGAGTTACTGAAACGTCTGTAACGAACAATGAAACAATTTTGCCAGCCTTTCGGGAAAATGCTGAAAAGGTGCACAGTGCACCTTAAAGCTAAACTGAACACCAGTTAAAAGAGCACGCAGGCCATTCAATTTTTTCCTGGTGCATAGACCATTGACCACTGAGCATTGGATATTGAGCTTTGACCATTGAGCATTCAGCATTCAGCACTGGACACTGAACATTGGACATAGACCAGTGGACATTGATCACTGACCATTGATCATTAACCAGTGAGCATTGGACACTGAGCATTGGACATTGACCATTTGACATTGAGCATTGGAAATTGACCATTGGACACTGAGCAATGGACATTGACCACTGGACATTCAGCATTGGACTTTGACCATTAAGCATTGGACATTGAGCATTGACCATTAAGCATTGGTCATTGACCACTGGTCATTGACCACTGAGCATTGGCCACTGACCATAAGTCATGATACATTTGACTACAAAGATCCAATAAAGTTAAAATGACATGGAAAGAAATGAAATGACCATATGACATGGAACAGTCATAGCACAACATAATTCCCTCCACACCTCATTGTGGCGGGTTACCTGCTCGCTAGGACATGTGAAATTATAATGCGTACTATCCCATTGTCTATTTAATACCTGCCTATGTCAAACAGATACAGGACCTGCCAGGACTGAAAGATCCATGGAAGATCGATAAACAGCCTTAGATATGCGGATGATACAGTTTTGTTCGCTGAGAGTGAACAGAAGTTGCAAGAATGTGTGAAGGAAGTTAACAGCATACGAATGTGAATTGGACATTAACAATAAGAAAATAAAAACTATGACAATCAGCAATGCATATTATAAGCTAACTAAGAAATAAGAATAACAACAGGCTGATCACCCGTTTGCCAGTCACTTCGATTACGGAAACAACAGCAAATGGGTTGATTTGCCGTTGCCCTAAAGACGCCACTAGGCGTGATGGGAAACAATGGCAAAGAAAACCTATCTGCTGTTGCCCTAAGACGCCACTAGGCGTAATGGCCACTGACTGCTTTGACGGTCGGTGGCTAAGGACGGAAGGAGAAGAGAAGAAGAAATAAGAATAAACGAGAAGATACAGAAGAAGTCAAGAGTGTCTCATATCTTGGACACATCAAATGGGAAGCAGATTAATAAGAGACAATGAATGGCGATAGCTACATTCAATAACATGAGGCATATATTAATAATGAAACAAATCTTAATATTATTTCAGCAAGAAGATTCAGGAAGATATAATACTACATATATACTGGATGGTTGGGTGGGGTGTGGGTGAGACACACACACACAGAGAGAGAGAGAGAGAGAGAGAGAGAGAGAGAGAGAGAGAGAGAGAGAGAGAGAGAGAGAGAGAGAGAGAAAGAGAGATAGAACAAGCTGGCTAAGACATATCACTCTCTGGTGATAATTATCAACTCACAAATTTGGTTTCACTTTCACAGAAGTTGGAATTTATGAAGAGTTGTTACATAACCAGGGAGCCAATATGACGAACGCTTGAAGAATTCAGACTGTCTTAAGAATGTAAACAAGCAGTGTGTAGTTACAACTCCCTGGGCATGTGAGAGGTTAGCAGACAGGTAAAAGGAGTGAATCGAATTTGTTCCTGGCAGGACATTTCGTAACTTTTTATAATCACCCGTCATTATTGTACTACAATTAAAAGTGTACCTTCAGCTACAACCGAAGGAATATCCTGTGGTGTATGAGATAAGCTGTGTAAAATGTTGTTGGACTGGACAGTTTTCGTTGTGAAATATATTTGTGCAGTGACTATGTAGTGTTGATGTCCCTACCATCATAACACCAGCGTGGTGACACACTGACTGAATAAATAAAATCATCATGACACCAGCCTGGTGACACACTGTGACTGAAGAAATAAGACCATCATGACACCATCCGAGAAAAATCCTTTATAAATGATAACGGATCTTCTTTCTTCATAGAAAAAAAAACGCAGGCACCTTCAGGAATTCTTGGAGTCTAGTCTACTGTCATAGAATACAGGGATACAGGGATATTATAACACCTGCAGAAGATATGGTCAAACCTTGAGCTGATGTCACGTGACAGGAAGACCTGGCATACGCTTTCTAAAGACCTATGCTCATTGGAAAGGGGGGAGGGTGCTGAAGAGTGATGAGTGAATCAATCAATAGACGTGTGACATGCTGGGGAGTTAGTGATTAAATGAGGGGGGGGGGGTTTAAACCTTTTACATTCTGATGACGAGACAGATGAAGATATGGAAAATGAAACAAAACAGAAGAGACTAAAGATAAAACGATCAAGAGACGCCAATATAAATAGTAAGCAAGAGAGGTATAAAGAATGGGACACAGATAAAGAAATGGAAGAAGAATAATGGTGATGGGAACAGCCAGAAAGGGATGGACGGTGATGGGAACAGCCAGAAAGGGGTGGACGGTGAGAAGAAAAGACAGATGGCAAAATGAAGGTCGTGAAACAGTGACATCGGAACAAGAAATAAAAGAAGAGAGAGAGAGAGTAGTGTATGACAGATGCTGGGAGGGACTGAACAAATGTGAATGTGTACTAATGATTTGAGAAATTATACAATATATGTTTCACATCCTCCCCTAGTACAAAATAAAGGTGCTCTCCTGTGACCTAGATTACCTTTTCTCACAGTCTCAACGTTCAAATACTTTCTGTCAGGGCGGCTCTCCGCATGTTAAGTACACACCAGAAGGTGGTCGTATGTCTGGAGGGCTACACCCACACAAAACTAGGCCACATACAACCACACATCCTTAAGCAAACATCACCTTATCTACTTAGGTGACAGTGTAAAGACCGAGAGAAAAATGGAATGCTTTTACCCTAACACATTTAGTTCGTCGCCGCCAACTTCCACGGGGTGGTTCGAGAAGTGAAAACTGTGCTCACACAAAGGGTGAAGACATATGTACTGTGAATGTTGACAATGATCAAGATATTCCCCCCTCCCACACCACCACCACAAAGGCTGGCTTCAATGAACTCTCAATGTTTTATTTCTTGCACACTGACAGACCAGCAATCATTTCTTGTTTCTAATGTGCCACGGACCGGTACCGAATGTGTGCCCTATTACTCACATATTCACTACAGTCTGTCTGATCATATCTACGAATCTTGGCACCATATGAGAGTTATCAATGTTACACTAACAGCTTCTCACATATTCACTACAGTATGACCAAATCTTGGCGCCATATGAGAGTTATCAATATTACACTAACATCTTCTCACATACTTCTCACATATTCACTACAGTATGACCAAATCTTGGCGCCATATGAGAGTTATCAATATTACACTAACATCTTCTCACATATTCACTACAGTATGTCTGACCACACCTTGACGCCACTAACATCTTCTCACATATTCACTACAGTATGTCTGACCACACCTTGACGCCACTAACATCTTCTCACATATTCACTACAGTATGTCTGACCACATCTTGAAGCCACTAACATCTTCTCACATATTCACTACAGTATGTCTGACCACACCTTGATGCCACTAACATCTTCTCACATATTCACTACAGTATGTCTGACCACACCTTGATGCCACTAACATCTTCTCACATATTCACTACAGTATGTCTGACCACATCTTGACGCCACTAACATCTTCTCACATATTCACTACAGTATGTCTGACCACACCTTGATGCCACTAACATCTTCTCACATATTCACTACAGTATGTCTGACCACATCTTGACGCCACTAACATCTTCTCACATATTCACTACAGTATGTCTGACCACACCTTGACGCCCCTAACATCTTCTCACATATTCACTACAGTATGTCTGACCACATCTTGACGCCACTAACATCTTCTCACATATTCACTACAGTATGTCTGACCACACCTTGACGCCACTAACATCTTCTCATATATTCACTACAGTATGTCTGACCACATCTTGACGCCACTAACATCTTCTCACATATTCACTACAGTATGTCTGACCACACCTTGACACCACTAACATCTTCTCACATATTCACTACAGTATGTCTGACCACACCTTGATGCGACTAACATCTTCTCACATATTCACTTCAGTATGTCTGACCACATATTCACTACAGTATGTCTGACCACACCTTGACGCCACTAACATCTTCTCACATATTCACTACAGTATGTCTGACCACACCTTGACGCCACTAACATCTTCTCACATATTCACTACAGTATGTCTGACCACACCTTGACGCCACTAACATCTTCTCACATATTCACTACAGTATGTCCGACCACACCTTGACGCCACTGTGGTGAAGTGGGATGTTATAAATATTTATAGGGGACTTAGTGTACTGACTGAGATCAGCTGTGAAGGTATATATATCTAATAAGAGTAGTGTAATATATATAACCTTACTTGCTACCACATATCTATATATCTCAGTCAGAATTATTCTGGAATAGTGTGATGCTACGTTATGTGTCTAGGGTATGAGTATGGTGAAGTGTAAGTCACAACAACAGACAGATAAACAATTTAATTTAATCCACTACTATTAACAACACTGTGACACTCACATACATATAACACTCTATGAGAATATCTTAAAGAAGTCACTCGTAACTTTTCAATTAACAATATGTATTCATTAATGTCATAAATGGGTATGTGTCCTGATTCAAATACAAAGGAACCAGGAATCACAATCAATGTTAATTACAAGTTATGTACAGAATGTATTAATATGAATCTGGGAGTGACATATATACTTACTTACTTACTTAGTCGTTCCCCTTCTACCGTGAGGTGTAGAGGTTTGGAAGAGAGAGCGCCAGACCATTCTATCAGCTGTCTTCTTCCTGGCCTGGTTCCATTCTAGTCCTCGGTCCTTCAAAGATTGTCTAATGTTGTCCTCCCAGCGAACTCTGGGTCGTCCTGGAGGTCTGGATCCCTGGCTCTTTGTTTCCCATGCTTGTCGTGGTAGCCGATCTTCTCCCATTCTGCAGACATGGCCAAACCATCTTAGTGACATATATTATTAAAAATATCCTATGTGTGTCAGTTGTGTAATAGTAGTATGAGGTAATACTGGTTTTGTTTTGTTCAAGCTCTGTTGGTAGTTGTCATCATGACTTCAATAGTTTGTCTTAAGGAAATTAGTATTGGAGATGTTCTCAGTTCCTGATATTAAGACAATTAATTTCCCCTCTTAATATATTTTTACAAAGTCATTTCAAGATGAGGGGACATAATGTTGAGCTCAGCTGGCCAAGTTAGCTTATCTGGCGTGATGGCGGCAGGAAAGGACTCCTCTGCTCGAATTCTCCTCTGGGCTCAGGAGACACCTCACTGATAGCTAAAAGACCAAGGAGTATGCTGTCCGACACTGGATTCAGCAAAGCTCTGACCAGGTGCTGCTCAGTACCATCAAGACCACTGTCCCACAATTCATACGAATAAACACAGATACGTTGATTAGCAATGAATTCTGGCACAAACTGGCACAAATTCCCATCTGCTTATCTTCCAGGCTTTTATTGAGCAAAATATAAGCTGGCTTCAACGCACTGATGCTTTATCAAGCTTATTTAAACAAGTGGTTTCGAACTAACGCTCCCAAGTGTGTATATCAGCGAGTCTGACCAATGAGCCCCGTTTCAACAAGTGTTTGAAAAAATGTTACCTTTCCCCGTTTCCCCTAACAACGAAAGATAGTATTTATAGTCCGACCAATCGTGGTTAGGCTTTCATTTGTTGCGCTCCAATCAATTGGGAGTTTACATGGTAGGCTATTTATGTAACGTAAGGTTTTTTCAAACACGTTATAAAAAAAATTTTATGAGCAGAAATGATTCCATGCTGTCAGGCATCCTCACTATTTTATTTTGGGTATAATTTATTAATTCCTGGACTATTTGCGTAACGTTTTACATATTATTTGTCAGCAAGCCCTAAGGAACCCAATTATCCAAATTTAAAAGAGCTACGTGGCTGCGTTCAAAATATGTATTTTCTACCTCCTGTTTCGAAGATGTGATGTCTGGGTACTGTTATGTTTTCAACCGTAAACCCATCTATTGTTATCTTTCCTAATAAGCGTTTTTTATGATTTATAAACCTAACTCTGGGAAAGGGTAGTGTATTTTATCACTGTCCGTCTGAAAAAAAAAATTAGTGCATGTAGACTTACACGCGTGATGGCAGCATTTGTGTATCGCGCGACGCGTGTTGCATGCGTTCCCGGTTTTATTCGCCCCTCTCTCTTTCTCTATATTTGAGTCCATCTGTTCGTTCGTTTTGGTAACGTAATATAATTAATGTTAGGATTAATTTAGGTCATTACGCAGGGCCTCTCAATGTTTTTCTTAGAAATGCAGCACACGTTTCATTGAAGAAAGCGGGTAATAATACAGTAAGCTTTTATTATCAACGTGAAAGCGTTACAATTTGCAGACGAAGCATAAAACAAGGGGGATTTCGAGTACAGTCATTGTGACAGCACTGTTCTTTACCATTCTTCTTCCTTTATTTATTATATGTATTTATTAGGCTTTATATTTACTTGATAATTTATATATGTGGATTAGAATATTCCACGACACCTCCCCTCTTAAAACAGACATTATATGTCAGTCCTTTATTCTATATACACATAGAGAAATTCATTATTATTTCTGGGGTTTACGGTGATTCTCATCACACGGATGGCGGCTTAAAAAATCCGCTCCCAAATTGGTTTTTCCAGATATATACTCGATGCTAAAATTATATGGAGCCAGAAGCAAAGACCATCGGAGTAACCTAGAGTTCTCATGCTTAGCCTGTGCTAGAAACGATAAAGGTTTGTGATCTGTTTGCAACTTAAATGCCTTCCCATATAGATAAATATTGAATTTCTTTATTGCCCATATTACTGCAAGACATTCTTTTTCGCTAGTTGAGTAGTTGATTTCAGCTTTATTCAACTTTCTGCTAGCATATGCCACTGGGCTTAATTCCCCATCCAATGCATCTGATTTCTGTAGTAAAGTTGCACCTAACCCAATATTACTTGCATCCGTCCTTACTATGAATTCTTGACTTAAGTCAGGTAATTTCAAAATGGGTTTACTGGTGAGCTTTTCCTTCAATTCTTGGTAAGTCATTTCACATTGTGGTGTCCATGTAATGCGATCTGGATGTCCTTTACGTGTCAATTCCGTTAAAGGTGCACATATGGAATTAAAGTTTTTGATATACTTCTGGTAGAAACCACATAATGAGACAAAGGATCTCACGTCCTTCTTGGTTTGTGGTCTCGGGGCTTTCTGTAGTTTCTCTAAATTCTTTGGGTCAGGGGTCATGTTTCCCTGATAAACTGTGTGTCCCAAAAATTCCAATTCTTTACATCCAACGCAACATTTGGTTGGTCGGGCTGTTAAATTTGCCTCCCTAAGTCGATCAAACAGCATGTTCAGAGAGTCAATGTGTTCCTCAAATGTTTCTGTTGCTATAAGGATATCATCCATAAAATTTGTTATACAGGGATTATTCAGAGGATCCAATAATTTTCTCATCATTCTAGAGAAGACACTAGGCGCATTCTTCAATCCAAATGGCAATCTATTAAACTCATAGTGTCCTTCTGAGGTACTAAAAGCTAGGTATGGTCTAACCTCAGGCTTTACTGGAATCTGATAGTATCCTTTACTCAGATCCACTTTTGAGAAATATTTGGCTTTATTTAGTCTGGCAAACAGCTGATTTGTATCCGGCAATGGATCCACCTGTCCTTCTGTAATAGCATTCAGTCTCCTGTAATCTATACAGAGTCTATGTTCTCCAGAGGGCTTCCTTAACAGTACAACACCGGAGCTATACGAAGACTCACTGTGCGAAATAATTCCTTCCTTCAACAGATAGTCTATCTCTTCCTTCAAAGCTTTCTCCTTAGCAAACGGAATCGAATATGGTTTCATACAGACAGGTGTGGAGTCTATCAGTTTCATATCATATTCCAATAGGTTTGTATGCCCTGGTCGGTCTGTTAACACCTCTGCATGATTATTTAGAACCTGTTGCACTCTCTCTTTCTGAGTTTTCGTTAAATGTGTACTGATTTTCACCTGTGCCGCTGTCTCACAGGGGTGTAATGGATATTCAAATGATGAAAGTGGTTCCTTTTTCATCTCCATGGCGATGGACAAGGTCAACAAGTGTGTCTCTTCCTGATGTTCTCTTTCCAAATATTTCTTCAGGAGATTCACATGATAGATTTTTTCTTTCCCCTTCTTATCTATCTTATAATTTGTCCTAGACACCTTCTCTAAAACTGTATATGGACCCTGCCATCCAATTTGTAACTTATTCTGACTCCCGGGCAAAAGAAGCAGTACTCTCTCTCCCACAGCCAAATTTCTGTCTTTCGCCTTCCTGTTATAATAGGCAGCATGTTTCTTCCTGGCTTGTTTCAAATTTTCATTGGCAAGTTTCCAGCCAGTTTTCAACCGAGTGGTCAGCTCATTCACATATTGGTATGAAGATGTAATGTTTTCCTCTGCCTTTTCATCAGTCCACGTTCTTAACAAAGCTACATGTGGACCTTTAATTGTGTGGACCTATTTGTCCATGCACCTGTATGGTCTCTTCCACTCGAAGCTTTATAGTGATGATTTTTCCTCCCAGAATTATCATTCACAAAACGACCGCTACCAATTTTTCTTTTGGGGCTTTCTCCCCTCTTAAAATTCTTGATGAGAGATTTCCTCCCTACATCTTCTTCCTCCAGTTTGTTTAAGTCCGATTGAGGGATTGTCGGCTTATCCTGGGGTAAGACATCTTTTTGCACTCTCCGCATAGTGGCCATTGTAAAACAGTTAAGTGAAGCTTGTCCGTGAAAAGGGGCTTCCCATTCCATTTGGTCCACTTTATCAAATTTATATCTCTTTTTATTATCAGGCCTAATTTTGCCCCGTGGCGTGTCCAGGTCCTGATCCATGTTCCCACTTGTGGGTGTTCCCTCATGTGCTATGCTACACCTTTCTACAAAGTTCTCAATGTCCCATCTTGCTTTGGGCCAATAATAATTGTGAGCCACCTTTTGAATGATGGTACCTATTTTCTCATGGTCCCCATCTGGTTTCACATGTAGGCTCCTTATTAATTCTGTCCTGTATCTTTTTGGAAGAACCAGCTGTCCGTGACCTTTGGATCTAGCTCCAGTCTTCCTATACATCAACTTGTTTTTCATGTAAAAATCTCCCTTGCCTGGAGTTGTATGACAAGTTGACAATTTTCTGAAACAAGGCTTGAGTGTTTTATCCCCAGCCTGTGCCTTCCTCATCTCTTCTGGAGTGGTATCTAACATAATATCCTCCTCCTGTCTTGAGGTCGACCTGACCTGAAGGGTTGCCATATACACAGGTTTCCTTCTGCAACGGTCAGTGTCATGATTGTCCATCTGACAATTTTTACACCACCTTTTTCCTTGGTTGAAAGATTTTCTTTCATTATATTTCCTTTCATCGAATTGTGGGAATTTATTTTTATTTTCATACCGTGGCCTATCAAATTGGTGCTTACCTTTATTTTGATCCTTAGGATCAAATTTATTAAAGTTCTGTGGTGCCCTAAAGTTGTCCACCTGTTTCTTTTTATTACCTGTTACCTCTGCTTGAGCTGCTTGATACCTTTCAGCAACATTTAGCAACTCATCCAGCCTCTCTGCACCTTGTTCCATGAGAAACTTTCTCAGGTCTGGAGCCATGGACTCTCTTAATTGCTCTATAAGGACCATTTCCTTAAGATCTTGGGTTTTCCCCAGAGAAGTCCATTTCTCCAAGTATGTCTCTATTCGTGCAGAGAACTGGTGATAGGTTTCACCTGACAGTAGTTTAGCATTCCTAAATTTTTTTCTATAAAATTCTGCATTCTTTTCATACCTTAACAAAAGAGCCTGCTTTAGCATGTCATAATTTTCCTGATCACCTCTGCTCATTTTTGCAAAAACTTCATAAGCTGCCCCACGAAGTCCCTGAGATAACTTTAAGCTCCACCTTTCTCTCTCTAACCCATACGTGGTAGCTAATAGTTCATACCTATTTAGGTAGCTCTCAATATCATCGTCTTTCTCAACAAAATGATCTAAATGAAAATTCATAGCTGAGGTTGAGGCTCCCTGAGTAACCGTAGCATCAGAGGCAAAGGGACTGGCACCATTTTCAGGAGCATGGCCTTGAAACTCAAACTCCCTTAGTCGTAATTCATGTTCCCTTTGTAATCTTTTCTCCTCCTTTTCTGCTTCCCTCTCTGCAGCTAATCTCTTCTCTTCCCTTTCTGCAGCTAATTTCTTCTCTTCCCTTTCTGCAGCTAATTTCTTCTCTTCCCTTTCTGCAGCCTGCCTTCTTTCCTCGGCTTCCAATGCTTTAGCCTCTTTGTCAGCCTCAATCTGCAACCTCTTAGTCTCAGCCTCAGCTTGCAACCTCTTAGTCTCAGCCTCAGCTTCAAACTGTAACTTCTTAATTTCCCTGTCAGCCTCTAACTTTCTTTCGGCTTCAAACCTTCTTTCTTCGCGTTCAATAAATTTGTCACATTCCGTAGTAACATAGGCAACCATAACTTGCCCATCTAATCCTAACTCTTTTGCAGTCTGAACCGCAGCAGATCGAAATTTGGCCAGGTCCGCCATTGTCTATCAGGAAACTTAATACAATGTCTAACCAACAATTCAATCTCTAATGGACAACACAGGCACCGTGAGCTCAACCTTATTTAATTCCACCCAAGGATACCTTTTAATTCTTATATTCCCTGAAGTGAATTACCCCCAATATTTTTAATAGTTAAAGATTCAAAATCCCGGACGAGACCCCAATATATGTGGTGAAGTGGGATGTTATAAATATTTATAGGGGACTTAGTGTACTGACTGAGATCAGCTGTGAAGGTATATATATCTAATAAGAGTAGTGTAATATATATAACCTTACTTGCTACCACATATCTATATATCTCAGTCAGAATTATTCTGGAATAGTGTGATGCTACGTTATGTGTCTAGGGTATGAGTATGGTGAAGTGTAAGTCACAACAACAGACAGATAAACAATTTAATTTAATCCACTACTATTAACAACACTGTGACACTCACATACATATAACACTCTATGAGAATATCTTAAAGAAGTCACTCGTAACTTTTCAATTAACAATATGTATTCATTAATGTCATAAATGGGTATGTGTCCTGATTCAAATACAAAGGAACCAGGAATCACAATCAATGTTAATTACAAGTTATGTACAGAATGTATTAATATGAATCTGGGAGTGACATATATTATTAAAAATATCCTATGTGTGTCAGTTGTGTAATAGTAGTATGAGGTATACTGGTTTTGTTTTGTTCAAGCTCTGTTGGTAGTTGTCATCATGACTTCAATAGTTTGTCTTAAGGAAATTAGTATTGGAGATGTTCTCAGTTCCTGATATTAAGACAATTAATTTCCCCTCTTAATATATTTTTACAAAGTCATTTCAAGATGAGGGGACATAATGTTGAGCTCAGCTGGCCAAGTTAGCTTATCTGGCGTGATGGCGGCAGGAAAGGACTCCTCTGCTCGAATTCTCCTCTGGGCTCAGGAGACACCTCACTGATAGCTAAAAAGACCAAGGAGTATGCTGTCCGACACTGGATTCAGCAAAGCTCTGACCAGGTGCTGCTCAGTACCATCAAGACCACTGTCCCACAATTCATACGAATAAACACAGATACGTTGATTAGCAATGAATTCTGGCACAAACTGGCACAAATTCCCATCTGCTTATCTTCCAGGCTTTTATTGAGCAAAATATAAGCTGGCTTCAACGCACTGATGCTTTATCAAGCTTATTTAAACAAGTGGTTTCGAACTAACGCTCCCAAGTGTGTATATCAGCGAGTCTGACCAATGAGCCCCGTTTCAACAAGTGTTTGAAAAAATGTTACCTTTCCCCGTTTCCCCTAACAACGAAAGATAGTATTTATAGTCCGACCAATCGTGGTTAGGCTTTCATTTGTTGCGCTCCAATCAATTGGGAGTTTACATGGTAGGCTATTTATGTAACGTAAGGTTTTTTTCAAACACGTTATAAAAAAAATTTTATGAGCAGAAATGATTCCATGCTGTCAGGCATCCTCACTATTTTATTTTGGGTATAATTTATTAATTCCTGGACTATTTGCGTAACGTTTTACATATTATTTGTCAGCAAGCCCTAAGGAACCCAATTATCCAAATTTAAAAGAGCTACGTGGCTGCGTTCAAAATATGTATTTTCTACCTCCTGTTTCGAAGATGTGATGTCTGGGTACTGTTATGTTTTCAACCGTAAACCCATCTATTGTTATCTTTCCTAATAAGCGTTTTTTATGATTTATAAACCTAACTCTGGGAAAGGGTAGTGTATTTTATCACTGTCCGTCTGAAAAAAAATTAGTGCATGTAGACTTACATGCGTGATGGCAGCATTTGTGTATCGCGCGACGCGTGTTGCATGCGTTCCCGGTTTTATTCGCCCCTCTCTCTTTCTCTATATTTGAGTCCATCTGTTCGTTCGTTTTGGTAACGTAATATAATTAATGTTAGGATTAATTTAGGTCATTACGCAGGGCCTCTCAATGTTTTTCTTAGAAATGCAGCACACGTTTCATTGAAGAAAGCGGGTAATAATACAGTAAGCTTTTACTATCAACGTGAAAGCGTTACAATTTGCAGACGAAGCATAAAACAAGGGGGATTTCGAGTACAGTCATTGTGACAGCACTGTTCTTTACCATTCTTCTTCCTTTATTTATTATATGTATTTATTAGGCTTTATATTTACTTGATAATTTATATATGTGGATTAGAATATTCCACGACAGCCACTAACATCTTCTCACATATTCACTACAGTATATCTGACCACACCTTGACGCCACTAACATCTTTTCACATATTCACTACAGTATGTCTGACCACACCTTGAAGCCACTAACATCTTCTCACATATTCACTACAGTATGTCTAACCACACCTTTTCGCCACTAACATCTTCTCACATATTCATTACAGTATGTCTGACCACACCTTTACACCTCTAACATCTTCTCACATATTCACTACAGTATGTCTGACCACACCTTGACGCCACTAACATCTTCTCACATATTCACTACAGTATGTCTGACCACACCTTGTTGCCACTAACATTTTCTCACATGTTCACTACAGTATGTCTGACCACACCTTGACACCACTAACATCTTTTCACATATTCACTACAGTATGTCTGACCACACCTTGACGCCACTAACATCTTCTCACATCTTCACTACAGTATGTCTGACCACATCTTGAAGCCACTAACATCTTCTCACATATTCACTACAGTATGTCTGACCACATCTTGAAGCCACTAACATCTTCTCACATATTCACTACAGTATGTCTGACCACACCTTGACGCCACTAACATCTTCTCACATATTCACTACAGTATGTCTGACCACACCTTGACGCCACTAACATCTTCTCACATATTCACTACAGTATGTCTGACCACATCTTGACGCCACTAACATCTTCTCACATATTCACTACAGTATGTCTGACCACACCTTGACGCCACTAACATCTTCTCACATATTCACTACAGTATGTCTGACCACATCTTGAAGCCACTAACAGCTACTGAAAGTATAATCATTCTCCTTTATGCTCCTTACGGAGCATGTAGCAGCAACTACAGCTGGTGCCTGCAGGAAGCGGTGCTCTTGATGTGGTTTATGTGACAATTTGTGTGACATAATGAGGTTGCACCCCCCCCACCTCACATTAGTAGCCATGTACGACATGCTTGAGGACGCAGTAGTTCTATTCTATCTTTGTTTCCTCGAGACCCCAGGGGAGTACACGGGGCAACCTGCAGGGGTAATACTGTGGACCCTACAAATAAGACTCAAGAGAACAGAGGTAATACTGTGGACCCTACAAATAAGACTCAAGAGAACAGGGGTAATACTGTGGACCCTACAAATAAGACTCAAGAGAACAGGGGTAATACTGTGGACCCTACAAATAAGACTCAAGAGAACAGGGGTAATACTGTGGACCCTACAAAAAAGACTCAAGAGAACAGGGGTAATACTGTGGACCCTACAAATAAGACTCAAGAGAACAGGGGTAATACTGTGGACCCTACAAATAAGACTCAAGAGAACAGGGGTAATACTGTGGACCCTACAAATAAGACTCAAGAGAACAGGGGTAATACTGTGGACCCTACAAATAAGACTCAAGAGAACAGGGGTAATACTGTGGACCCTACAAATAAGACTCAAGAGAACAGGGGTAATACTGTGGACCCTACAAATAAGACTCAAGAGAACAGAGGTAATACTGTGGACCATACAAATAAGACTCAAGAGAACAGGGGTAATACTGTGGACCCTACAAATAAGACTCAAGAGAACAGGGGTAATACTGTGGACCCTACAAATAAGACTCAAGAGAACAGGGGTAATACTGTGGACCCTACAAATAAGACTCAAGAGAATTCCCAACACAGATCTCTCAATGACATAATTGTTCTTTCCTGGATACTTGCCATGGACAGGCAGCCAACGGTTCCCGGACAGATACGGGTCTGATGATCACCAGTGTCTGTAGCACTGGCTTATATAACGGTTGGTTTCCTGATAAAGCTTAGCGACTTAACTAATAGCTAGCTTCGTGATAGAGTTTAAATGACTGCTGATATAACTGAGATGACAATTAGTTTCCTGATATAACTTAGGTGACTGCTAGTTTCCTGATATAACTTAGGTGACAGCTAGTTTCCTAGTTTCCTTATGTAGCTTAGGTGACTGCTAGTTTCCTGATATAACTTAGGTGACTGCTAGTTTCCTGATATAACTTAGGTGACTGCTAGTTTCCTGATATAGCTTAGGTGACAGCTAGTTTCCTGATATAGCTTAGGTGACAGCTAGTTTCCTGATATAACTTAGGTGACTGCTAGTTTCCTGATATAACTTAGGTGACTGCTAGTTTCCTGATATAACTTAGGTGACTGCTAGTTTCCTGATATATCTTAGGTGACTGCTAGTTACCTGATATAACTTAGGTGACTGCTAGTTTCCTGATATAACTTAGGTGACTGCTAGTTTCCTGATATAACTTAGGTGACTGCTAGTTTCCTGATATAACTTAGGTGACAGCTAGTTTCCTTATGTAGCTTAGATGACTGCTAGTTTCCTGATATAACTTAGGTGATTGCTAGTTTCCTGATATAGCTTAGGTGACAGCAATTTTCCTGATATAGCTTAGGTGCAGCTAGTTTCCTGATATAACTTAGGTGACTGCTAGTTTCCTGATACAACTTAGGTGACAGCTAGTTTCCTGATATAGCTTAGGTGACTGCTAGTTTCCTGATATAACTTAGGTGACTGCTAGTTACCTGATATAACTTAGGTGACAGCTAGTTTCTTGATATAGCTTAGGTGACTGCTAGCTTCCTGATATAACTTAGGTGACTGCTAGTTACCTGATATAACTTAGGTGACAGCTAGTTTCCTGATATAGCTTAGGTGACTGCTAGTTTCCTGATATAACTTAGGTGACTGTTAGTTTCCTGATATAACTTAGGTGACTGCTAGTTACCTGATATAACTTAGGTGACTGCTAGTTACCTGATATAACTTAGGTGACAGCTAGTTTCCTGATATAGCTTAGGTGACTGCTAGCTTCCTGATATAACTTAAGTGACTGCTAGTTACCTGATATAACTTAGGTGACAGCTAGTTTCCTGATATAGCTTAGATGACTGCTAGTTTCCTGATATAACTTAGGTGACTGTTAGTTTCCTGATATAACTTAGGTGACAGCTAGTTTCCTGATATAGCTTAGGTGACAGCTAGTTTCCTGATATAACTTAGGTGACTGCTTGTTACCTGATATAACTTAGGTGACAGCTAGTTACCTGATATAACTTAGGTGACAGCTAGTTTCCTGATATAGCTTAGGTGACTGCTAGCTTCCTGATATAACTTAGGTGACTGCTAGTTACCTGATATAACTTAGGTGACAGCTAGTTTCCTGATATAGCTTAGGTGACTGCTAGTTTCCTGATATAACTTAGGTGACTGTTAGTTTCCTGATATAACTTAGGTGACAGCTAGTTTCCTGATATAGCTTAGGTGACAGCTAGTTTCCTGATATAACTTAGGTGACTGCTAGTTTCCTGATATAACTTAGGTGACAGCTAGTTTCCTAGTTTCCTTATGTAGCTTAGGTGACTGCTAGTTTCCTGATATAACTTAGGTGACTGCTAGTTTCCTGATATAACTTAGGTGACTGCTAGTTTCCTGATATAGCTTAGGTGACTGCTAGTTTCCTGATATAACAGGTGACAGCTAGTTACCTGATATAACTTAGGTGACAGCTAGTTTCCTGATATAGCTTAGGTGACTGCTAGCTTCCTGATATAACTTAGGTGACTGCTAGTTACCTGATATAACTTAGGTGACAGCTAGTTTCCTGATATAGCTTAGGTGACTGCTAGTTTCCTGATATAGCTTAGGTGACAGCTAGTTTCCTGATATAGCTTAGGTGACAGCTAGTTTCCTGATATAACTTAGGTGACAGCTAGTTTCCTGATATAGCTTAGGTGACAGCTAGTTTCCTGATATAGCTTAGGTGACAGCTAGTTTCCTGATATAGCTTAGGTGACTGCTAGTTTCCTGATATAGCTTAGATGACTGCTAGTTTCCTGATATAGCTTAGGTGACAGCTAGTTTCCTGATAACTTAGGTGACTGCTAGTTACCTGATATAACTTAAGTGACACCTAGTTTCCTGATATAGCTTAGGTGACAGCTAGTTTCCTGATATAGCTTAGGTGACTGCTAGTTTCCTTATGTAGCTTAGATGACAAGTAATTTAACGATATCCGGTACCTAAGAAGCCATTTCGTGAATCCAGCCAGCTCTAAACATAACGTGACAAATCCTATCAATAATAAACTGCAACAGTAATTAAAGAAGAACTAACCAACATCTGTATACCGCTCTACTAAAGTGTCCTGTCACTACAACCAACATATGTATACCGCTCTACTAAAGTGTCCTGTCACTAATAATAATAATAAATTCTTTAAGCGCCAAACACGGCGCATAAGGCAGAAACCAGTGCTCTCCAGGTTGTTCGTTGTGACGCCACTCCTCTTAGCTCTTGCACATTATTTAGGCCCAACGTTCTTCCTTCTCTTATTATTATCCTGTCACTACAACCAACATATGTATACCGCTCTACTAAAGTGTCCTGTCACTACAACCAACATATGTATACCGCTCTACTAAAGTGTCGTGTCACTACAACCAACATATGTATACCGCTCTACTAAAGTGTCCTGTCACTACAACCAACATATGTATATTGCTCTACTAAAGTGTCCTGTCATTATAACCAACATATGTATACCGCTCTACTAAAGTGTCCTGTCATTATAACCAACATATGTATACCGCTCTACTAAAGTGTCCTGTCATTATAACCAACATCTGTATACCGCTCTACTAAAGTGTCCTGTCATTATAACCAACATCTGTATACCGCTCTACTAAAGTGTCCTGTCACTATGTCCACAATAAAAAAACATAGCTGTTATCAAACTCACTGTCCATCGCTGGCTACGGAAAGAAACGTTTTTTAAACAGAATCCACCAGAACTTTCTTAATTCTATGAATGAATAAAATGGTCATCCACAGCACTTAATCCAGCTGGAGACGAACAGAATAAATCACAAACAATAATATTTTATACTGCCTATGATAGCAAACATGTATCAGTGGGGCGTGTACACATTAATGTCGCGAATAACAAGGTATCCAACACACCGTTGATGTATATCCAACAAGAGAGGAACACCGCGCATTATCCAGTGACCAGACGATACAAATGTCAAACTCCTGGCTATACACAGTCGCAACGAGCAGGTAGGAAGTGCTGAATACTTTTCAGGTGGGCAAACGTCAGCGCCGAATACAGACATAAGAAATTATAAGCAATGAGGAAAAATCGTCCCCACAAAGCCTGAGTGAACAAACTCAGCTGTGGCCCCCATCCAGTCTGAAAACGGAGTGCTGTTGACACGAATTACCACCGCTAGTGGGCGCGTCCGCGTGTACGGAGAATGAATGAAAGTGACTACCAGCGATACAGCGCTTAACCCTTCCTTTAGCGACGAGGACGACCACACACGATTAGGTCAAAGGCCACGGATGTTCATTAGTGCATGAAACGACATGCAACATTCTTTTTACTTTTACGCACCTTAATAAGCCAGGACCACAACTGTAACCAGTAGAAAAAACAGGAAGCTTGCGAAAAACACTTCACGTGTTGTTGCAGTAATGGTTTCTGGAGCAATTTTTTTTTAACATGATGAGGTTGCAAGTCTTACGCCATAGACCTCCAGAAATACACTGTGGGTGCCAGAAATATTCATTGACCCTTGAACCTTCAGCTCGCCACAGAACAAAGGTCTTCAATAAACGTATGTCCAAGTTCTCATGTTCCGTGCCATCAACTCAAGACATGTCCATGACCTTCCGCATCTCTTTCATGTCTGTCTTTAACTCTCATCTCCGTGTGAGTCTCAGTCTCCCTATAACTCTCTAACCACGTGGGTTCCATAACAAAGATTGCCTTGTAATGATATTAACATAAATTGACAGATACAACACTGTCATTAATGCTCATTATCAGCGAATAAAAAACAAATGATGCACAAAATAATCAAATTAATGCATTTATAAAATGAGGGAAAACCAGCGCTGTCCCGCTAGTGGGAGAAAGTGAGAGAGAATGAAAGATTGAGTGCAAGAGACAGAACGAGAGATCGATGTAGAGATTTAGATCTAAGAAAGCGAGAGAGAGAGAGAGAGAGAGAGAGAGAGAGAGAGAGAGAGAGAGAGAGAGAGAGAGAGAGAGAGAGAGAGAGAGAGAGAGAGAGAAGGCTAGAGATAGCGCAGGGCAAGAGACGCAGAGATGCAAAAGCAAGTCGTGAGAGAAAGAGAGACAGTCGGAGATTGAATAAGAGCACAACACACAGAGAGAGAGAGAGAGAGAAAGAGAGACAGATCAACGGAGTGAAAGAGAGATATAAATAGAGACAGGGATAATATGGTACAGAAAATGTACTACGAAGTTTAACCTGACAACAAACTGTTAAAATAATTATTTATAACCAAATATAGCACCCATCCCGATGTATCGTCTATTGGGATGTATAACCTGACAACAAACTCTAATAAGAGTTATTTAAGACATCTATCAGATGCGTCTTGTACTGAGTTGAATGCTTTTTTTTAAAGAGACAATAACAAAGGAAAGGTAGTCCCGTATAACATACTGTCACAGGGGAATGGATGTTAGAGACTTAACTACTAAGTCCAGCTTTATGAGGTGGGATCACCCTTTGCCTTCCCCAACCCAAGTGCAGAGTCAAGTGCCCATTTACAACTGGGTAGACTGCAGGACGACTCTACCTCGTTTTGATCGCGGAACATGGTAACTTTACAGCGAGAGGTATGCGGTCTACCCGCTCTGCCAATCGGATACTCTCTGAGAGACTGCAAGAATCGAATCTTATCACCTTTCATATTATTCTCTTATTTCTTACTTTCATTCATGCATTAATCCAGCCATGTATATGTCGGTCTTTCTATTTATCCGTCCATCTATATGTCTGCCCACCTGTACGTGTCCGCAAGATTTGTCAAACCTTATCCCATTGGTTGATTCAGTCAGGCAGACGAGACATTCAAGGTTACAACGCTGACGTCACTAGAGTTCCCAGCACAGTTACGAAAGTGAATTTGAATAGCGACAGTTTACACATGGCTGCATTGGCGAATCCAAGGGGGATTTTGAAAACCTTTATTTCATATCATCCACTATAGTATCCCTCCCCCCTCCCAGTTGGGACTTAAATGTAAGTGATCGTTAGGTCGGACGACGGACGAATTAAAACATGTCTGGTACCTGACAATGGTAACTACCCTAAAGGTTACGAACGTAGTTTGCAATTGATTCTGTGTGGCGGAACAATGAAAAACAATAAAGGTAACTGCCATACAACAATGAGACAAGACATGGCGTCAGGCAGACGACACAAGGGACTTCACTCGAGCCGCAAAAACAGAAGACTTTAAGACAAGAGGCGGATAATTTCAGTTTCGGGCGGCCAATCCCAAATTTAAAAAAATGTTATGCTTTAATATAAAATATATGGGAGCCGCGCTAGCGTAGTGGTTACAACACCGCTCTGGCGACCGGGTGATTCAGGATCAAACCCGGGCGACGGCATTTGAGGACTTTTCGTCGACCGGGATTTGGACTGGATTAACTCGAGACCTGGCGAGGACATTTGAAGGAGTGTCGTCGACCAGGGATTGGCGGCTCCTGAGCCGACCCAGCTGTAATGGGTACCTCCGAAATCGGAGAGTATTTGCCTGAATGGCGAGGGACACCTGTCTCTGTACAAGAAAAAGGGATACTCACGTAAAATCAATGTCAGGTTAGACATAAAAAAATAATAACCTGAGATTTCGCCTCGAGTATTAGCGGGCGTACGAAAAAAAAAAAAAATGTATAAAATATGTATGAATTTTTATCATATTTAGTCTTTTTGTAGTTTACTTATGTGTAATTATGTTATAAATAGCTATATTTTTGTTTTAATAAAAATTAATATTTTTGAGTTACTGTGTAATAAAACTATTAAGCTATCCCATTTTTTTTCTTCAAAATTCGTTATTTTGTTCTTTAATTATTTAAAAAAAAAGTGTAAATAGGGAAGGGGGGGGGGGCCTTATCATTCTAGTGTATCGCCCCTCCCTTTGACAATTCCTAAATCCGCCAGTGCATGGCTGACAAGTTTTTATTTTATCTTATGAGAATGTTACCCCCGTCTGGCGAAGACACATCTGGCTGAATGATATCAACACAGACATAAATAAATAGGGAAACTCGAGAACTGCAAATAATAAATAATAAACGAACATGGCGTTATGTGGCAGGCACTCGTAAGACAGACATCAGTCTGACACTAGACAACAGACAAGAAATACTTCTTTCTATTTCTGTCTTATGTCTGTCTCCAAATTGTGAACTGATATCATAGTCTATTTCTGTCTTATGTCTGTCTCAAAGTTGTGAATTGATATCACAGTCTATTTTTGTCTTATGTCTGTCTATAAGTTGTGAATTGATATCATAGTGTATTTCTGTCTCATTTCTGTCTTCAAGATGTGAACTATGTCATATGCTGGTTGTGTCTCATGTCTGTCTCCAAGTTATGAACAGATGTTATAGTCTATTTCTGTCTCATGCCTGTCTCCAACGTATGAACAGATGTCAAAGTCTATTTCTGTCTCATGCCTGTCTCCAACGTGTGAACAGATGTCATAGTCTATTTCTGTCTCATGCTTGTCTCCAAGTTGTGAGCATATGTCATATTCTGTTTGTCTCATGTCTCCAACGTGTTAACAGATGCCATATTATGTTTCTGTCTCATGTCTGTCTCAACACTGTGAATATGTCATATTCTGTTTATCTCATGTCTGTCTCCAGATGTCATATTATGTTTCTGTTTCATGTCTGTCTGTCACGGAATACGTTCGTTCTATTCTTTCTTATCTTCACTCCTCTCCAGCATTATTACTTTGCCACTCCTGTTACGTGCTAATTCTTCCAATATTCGTTGTTTTCGCTTTCATTGTTCAAGGTTTTCTCATCGCATCTGGTCACACCTCTCACACACCCCTCTCTCCTGGTTATTTTCTCGTTTGTTATCGACGATGCTTAGCGAAGGAGCGAACTTGCCATATTGACTTTCGCTTATCGCCAGCTCCAGACAGAGTAAGAGTCTACACTGAGCGACATTCATATTGTTAACCCAGACTTTTTGCACAGGAAGATACACGAAACCATGCTGTCGCATGATAAGGTGCTAGTTTTAAAACAGGACGTTCCCAAGTACACGGTCGATCTCACTGGCATGTAGGAGGATAACAATCTTGGTACAGATGAAGACACAGACAGTGATGTAATACTTCTGGCAGGTGGAATTTGTTGTGATAATCAACTACCAAAAAGTAACACCTTGGAGGAGATTATAATGTCAGATCTGTGAAGTAGTGAGTTTGTAAACATGACAGGCGAAACGGAAGAAGCAAGACCTTATATGAGTATGGAGTTTGAAAATCATATGTACAGGTCAATATCATATGTTGTCATGCAGTAATGTTCTAAATGAGGGTAGTGGGGGAACCCTACCATAATCGGACACATTCGCAATTGGTTTGGCGTTTGAGATGCTAAGATAGACTGCTCCTGATTGGATTTCTCCTCTAAGTAGCAACCTTGGTATGTAGGCGAAAATTTCGCTTATATTCTGCAGCGTTGTAAGACTACATCACTGACTTTAAAATTCGTCTAAAATAAATCATAAACAGCAAGGAACACGGAATATTAAGACCCAAAATATATAGCAGGTCATAGGACTATTATTCTCCCGTCACAGAAAGGGCGGGAGAATGATAAATTCATGACAGTTTAGGTGATCTCATTTGTTATGCTTTCTGTTCCTTAAAATCCTGTTATGCTCACTTAAAAAGAAGCATCGTTCTTCTATTTTTATCTCCGCCAAGAGTAACCTTGAGCAAAGGTTGATACCTTTGAATATCCTCATCATAATACTTGGCCATTGTCGGACTACTACTGCGGAGCAAGGCAGACACTACCGTCTTGGGAGCCGCGGTAGCGCAGTGGTTAGTGCACTGGTTTCTAGCTCGGTGGTCCATGGTTCGATCCCAAGTTGAGGTGGTTTTTTTTAGATCGCAAACGGCTCCGGGTTCGACCCAGCCTCATGTACTGGGTACCAGAGCAACTCTGGGAAGGTTCAGGCGGCCAGCGTGATGCTGATGATGATCACATCACCCCTAGTGTGCCGATGGTCAAAAAAATATAGGCCTAACACCATATTCCCAATATGCCTCCATGGGCGAATAACGGGATCCGTTACCTTGACCTTTACCAAGAGTAACCTTGAGCGAAGGTTGATACCTTTGAATACCCTTATCATTATACTCTAATTGTACGGAGCATGGGAGACAATACCGTCACACTGTCTCCAAGTTGTGAACATATGTTTGTTTCTGTCTCCAAGTTGTGAACATATGTCTGTTTCTGTCTCCAAGTTGTGAACATATGTCTGTTTCTGTCTCCAAGTTGTGAACATATGTCTGTTTCTGTCTCCAAGTTGTGAACATATGTCTGTTTCTGTCTCCAAGTTGTGAACATATGTCTGTTTCTGTCTCCAAGTTGTGAACATATGTCTGTTTCTGTCTCCTGTAGCGAAATTTGGTTCCTCTTGCTTTGTTGTGGAAAAAAAAATGTGTAGCGCGACTCCCACACACACACACACCAGCGCAAGGTCAGCGCGGCGGTCTTTCTTTGAAGTTTGTAGACAGCGGAAATGTGAATTACGGTTGAAGCCAGACAATATTACTAAAGAATGAGGAAATAGCTATATAGGAATGTATGACGGACTTTAAAAGTATGCATTTACTGAAAATTAAATTATTCACTACAGGAGAACGCCTGGCTGGAATAATATTAAATAAATGTAACTCAACACAGGAGATAGACTAGGAATTATATCCAAAAGGATATTATTCAAATATAAATAGTTTTAAAGATAATTAATATTTTTCACCTTCATCACATCGGATAAAAGTTAGCTAATAATCTTTAAAAATTTATTACACTAACAAGCCTCAACGGATTTGTATAAAACTTATATGTAATGAAAGCCTCATATGGGGAAAAGGGAATGATACATAGGAAGGACGGAAGAATATAAGTGTGTAGTGAACAGAAGAGAAAAACGAGTACAGGAAAAGCACAGATTGTTTCAAATAGCTTTAAACCAGGAGATGAAACGAAAATCTTTTGGGACTTTTAGAGGTGCTTTCTCGTATGCGCGAGAGACTGAAATATAAGGACAGAGCGGCGCATTGGAAATCACACACCAAATCCAGAAGCCAGAGTGAGAAACTGGAAGACAGCATCTGCAAGAAAAGTTCTATCTTCACGCTGCATGCAGGGCAGATTAAATTAAGCCAATACAGTCTCACCGTGAGCTTATTAATCCTAAGAGGGTATGTAAGTTTATTAAAAATATATGTATTACTAATATCATTTTATTTCAGATTTTATTTCTGATTGATTGTAGCAGATATAATAAAAAAGGGAATGACGCTAACCAGAGATATCCTTCACCGGCATTGTCAGGAAGCATAACCATTAATTGGTTAACCACATATATCATGGCTAGTTCTTGCCTGGAAGCTTACGACATACCAGCCAGTACATAAGTGACTTGACATCCATAAGTGGAAGGCAAAGGTTATATCGTACCCATGTATCATAACATGTGATTTATTTATGTATTTTGTTAATTCTGCACAGTATACATTATCTTATCATGCTATCTCTGTAACATACTACCATGATTCATTCATTTATATACAAACACTGAAGACATGGTCGCATCATGAACAGTAGTTGGTGGTGAGATTGTTGGAACAATGGCCACCTATTACCTTTTGTTCCAGGTTTTTATGATCAATGTTTATGATCATTCCTGATCGAGAAACTAAAGACTTGAAGAAGTTGATCCAGCTCACTGAAGCCTAGAGGTCAACCAAACTTCAACACCTTAGTCCCCCGTAGTTATTGGGCGGGCTGAAGGAAAGTCTTCCGTACTCCAGTGTGTCGGAGGAACCTCGAGCAGACGTGGCTAATACATAGGATAAGTTTATGTGTATCCATCCAACAAATCCTGTGAGCAGTTTCTAAACGACTGTTTAATGATGACAACTAGATGGCAAGAGATAATGTGACAATCCTTTTGTTGTAAATTCAGTGGAAGATAAATCCAAGACTTTTTCTATTAGTTATTTTAATTTGTAACTGTAAATAATCATACATTTTACCATCTTACAACAACCATTTCTCATTACAAGAATATATAGATGTACATAATAAATTGGATAATTGTACTCATTTGACTTGTTAAATTTTTAACTGTTAAAATTTTGAGTTACCTTTTTCAAATTTAATTATATTATCACATAGGGTTACGATAGCGAAAGTAGCATCTTATACTTCTGAAGCCTAATCTATTGTCCAGCTCAGAGTATTCACAGCTGTAACTCACTTGTGATACCAGTGTACTTCTCGGGCGCTGGAACGTCATACTTTCTGGAGAGAGATTCTACTTCTGCTCTACCACTATCATCATAATAGGAAAACCTTTCACTACACTGGGGGCTCTTTCGCGGGATATTATTTTTTATCCTGAGCCACTATCTATGTATTCTTCTATCTTGAGCCACAAATAGTTTGTAAAAATAAATTTTTTTGAAAAAATTCTAAAACTTAGAAATTTTTCGTAATAGTAGTACCATTGAGTACGAAGTAAATAGGAAACGCTCAGAAGGTTTTAAGGATTTGTCTTGTTCAAAGTAATTAATTGATTTTAATTAAGTTAGTTGGTTAGTGAAGATAAAATTATATACCCTCTGGTAAGTAAGCATCATGGCTGAATTGGTGAAGTTTAGAGCTGCGATTATGCAGGAAGGAAAAGACTTGGGTATGACAGGAGATGCTCTAATTCGACATATCACAACTGAAGTGGATAAATATTTAGATAGAGAGACTAAAAGACTGGAAGCTGAAGCTGAAAGAGAGACTAAAAGAATGGAAGCTGAAGCAGAGAGAGAAGCCAAAAGAATGGAAGCAGAGAGAGAAGCCAAAAGAATGGAAGCAGAGGATAAGAAATTAGAGGCAGAGAGAGAAGTCAAAAGACTGGAAAGAGAAGAAAAGAGACAAATGTTGGAAGCTGAGGCTGAAGAAAGAAGGTTACAAAGAGCTCATGAGTTAAGTTTAAAGGAACTTGAACTCCAGGGAGCAGCTAGCAATCATGGTGCTAGCTCACCTCACTCTGAGAGTAGCTCCAACCAGAGCACGGCAAATGGAGCCATGAGTTTCCACCTGGATCCATTTATTGAGAAGGAGGACGCCATTGAGTCATACCTGGATAGATATGAGAGACTGGCCACTACCTATGGATTGGAAAAGGAAAAATGGAGCCTTAAGCTATCTCAGGGGTTGAGGGGAGTTTCATACGATGTTTATTTAAAACTCTCAAAAGAAGACCAGGAAGATTATGAAATCTTAAAACAAGCTTTATTGGTCAGGTACGAAAAGAATTCTGAATCTTATAGAAAGAGATTCCGAACTGCTAAGCTACTTCCAGGAGAAAACTATCACCAGTTTTCTGCCAGATTGGAAACTTATCTGACAAAATGGATTAGTTTAGGAAAATGTCAAGATATAAAATAAATGGTCATGATGGAACAACTGAGAGAATCCATGCCTCAAGAAATGAGAAAATTTCTTATGGAGCAAGGAGCTGAGAGATTGGAAGATATTTTAACCATGGCTGATAGATATCAAGCAGCTCAGTCAGAAGTATCAGGAAATAAGAAGAAGCAGGGTGAGAACTTCAAACCTTCACAAAACTTTACCAACTATGAACACAGGGACAATTCCAACAAGAACAAACATAGAACTGATTATAAAGACAAAAAACCCTCTAGGATCAGAAAATAGACCTTCAAGAAAGGAAGGACAGTGGTGTAAATCTTGCCAAATGAGTAACCACAATACTGCAGAATGCAGACGGAAAAACCCTCCTTATCACGCTGCCTGTCTTACAACAGGGAACAAGGGAAGGAAGGAACTGGCAGTTAGTCAGAATGACCTCCATCATCCCCGTCTGTGAGGAAGTGACATGTAATGGCACCAAAATTCAGTGCTTATATGATTCCGGATTGGAATTCGACTCAGTCGTGAGTGCAACCCTAGTGCACCCTGATCAACTTACCACAGAAACAGTGGACATACAAGGGGCAATGCAGGGGACCGTCACCATGACACTTCCCATAGTAAGGATCAACGTGAGAACTCGCTATGTGGAAGGAGTGATAAGAGCAGCAGTGAGTGATGATCCTATATACCCGCTGGTAATAGGATATAAATATGTCTTTTTGGGTGACCCAATAAAACCTGTTGTCATGGCAGCAAACCATACTAGGTCCAGCACCAAAAAGGAGGAGGGAAATCCAATAAACATTCATCCTATAAAGATGAAAAAGGCTCAAACAGCAGACAGCACATTGAAGCCTTGTTTTGGCAAATTGCCAAAGGCCCATAACCCTCCAGAGAAAGGAGACTTCTACCTGGAAAATGGCCTACTCTACAGACAAGCTGGAAAAGTACCTAAACGGCATGGACAGCTGGTAGTGCCAAAATTCTACAGGGAGGAAATTATGGAGCAAGAGCATGCTTGTAACTGTCTTTTTTTTCTTGTTGAGGTGATCACTGGCCCAAGACAGTTTACATGTTGTTAGATGTGTAGTGCGAGCGTATGATGAGTTGAGTGTGGGTGCGAATGAAGACGTGAATGTGTTTAGGCTCGTATAGATGTAGATCCTGCAACCCATACTCTCACATGCAGTAATCAAGGATGCTTTGACACTGCAGGCATGTTTCAAGACATTTATTGACGGGAACACACATAATATCAACAGGAACAGTCAGTGTAACAAGGTCATGCTGACCTGACATCGATAGGTATACATTTGGCATTCAAAAAGGTAAACATCAGAATAGACGTGCATGGTCAATAGCAAAGTTCTTCAATAATGACAGTTCGTAGCGTCGCCCTTGGCGTCTCTGACTAAACGCGTCAGATGCCTTAGTTACCTTGACACACAGGTGCAACTTGGCACTCCCTGCCAATTGCACATATCAGGCTGTAGTATAATAGCCGGAAGCACAGGCCTCGTCCTAACGTCGGCCGTGTACTTCTGTTAAATAGGTTATCACCAACCCTGCAGTAATACTTATTGTAGATAGAAGTTCTGCCAATCTGCGGCTCCCACAATATATCCTCGTCACTGGATTTCTGGACAATATAAGACTAACAGTCTTGGATGGCTACCTCGAGCACAAATATATAAGTTCTGAAATGGCGGATCCGTGAACTGCTGTTCACCCTAGGTAATCCTTTACATGTTCTGCCACCGAAAAGCGTAATAATGCATAAAGGTCGGTATTACCTGGTAAATGAATCCTCAGAACTACACAAGGAATTCTGTCGTCATCCCGACGCACAGAGATTCACTGGGGAAAACTGCCATAGCAGTTACTTCGAAGATTCTCCCCGAAAAACAATGGACTCTTGGTCCCTTCAGAAAAACAGGACCTCCCGGCTTCCCGGAAGTATATCTCACTCCCGCTTAAAAAACCTTCCCATAGGCCCACGCCGAACTGTCAACCTCTGACCCTAAAGGTCAAACACAATGAATGAATAAACAAGGGAAGACAACCCCTAATCAACCTGACATCGCAGGTAAAGACACAATTATACTTATGATACAAACATAAGCAAATAACTTGACAGATGACTCCGTCGAAAATGACAGCAACATTACTACCACCCCCCTGTAAAAAAAAAAAATGCAATTTTTTTTTTTTTTAATATGTTCATGAGCAAGATAGCACCAGTATCACTTCTGTGCTCATGCAAACAATGAACCTAATATCAGGTACAATAGAAGAGGGTACAAATCATCTCCCAACATAGGAGAAAATATTTCCTTTAAGCCAAACAAACTAAGGGATACCATTCAAGAAACCTAAGTTGCTGGCAATACCAATCATATATCAAACATTACTAAATAATATAATCATAGCAATATACAAATGTCAATGCTATTTTAGCAACATATCACTGATGGATGGACAAAATGAAATTTGTTAAATTATCTAAACATCATCCAAATACATTTGTATTACAACATATTATGATATTAAGGACAGACCTAAGTCTGAAAATATATCAGGAAAAACTAGGACACAAGATTTAACTGGAATCATGTGGGCATCTAGACAATATGTCCGCCATCACATTATCCGAACCACGGATAGCTCGCACCGTGAAATGGAAAGGCTGAAGAGCAATAGCATAACGAGTAGATCTCGAGCTCTTCAAATCCTTACTTTGCATAGCCGTAAGAGCTTTTTGGTCGGTTTCCATAAAGAAATGCGCGCCCAGAAGGAACCTTTGTAGCTTAAGAATGGACCAAACCATAGCCAACAATTCACGGTCCAAAACCGAGTAATTCCTTTCTGCCGCATTCAGCTTCCTAGAAATATACATTACAGGATGCAGAGTTCCTGAATATTCCTGCATTAGTGCCGCTCCAATGCCAGTGGAAGAGGCATCACTACGAAGGACAAAAGTCTTATCAATCGTCGGTAGTCTTAAGATAGGATGAGATGAGAACAAATTCTTAACCTGATCCAATGAAGATTGGCATTCTTGGGACCAACGCACCATATTAGGAGAACCTTTTTTCAATAACGTTGAAAGTGGTGCCATAATGGAGGACAGATTCTCAATGAATCTTCCATAGAATTGTATCAATCCCAAGAGACTACGCACTTGCTTTTTTGTCTTCGGAACCGAGATATTTAATATCTTTGAAATGTTTTGGTCCTCTGTCTTCAACAGACCATGACCAAGTCGATGACCTAGGAAGGAAATTTCACTAAACCCAACAAAAGCTTTAGAGGGTTTAGCAGTCAAACTATGCTCACGTAGAGTAGATAGCAATTCCTTCAGACCCACATAGTGTTCTTCCCAAGTATCGCTGAAAAGACAGATGTCGTCTAAATATGCAATGACATCTGCACGATCTGATAGAATTCGTCGCATCATGCGCACGAAAGTCGCTGGGGCGTTCATAAGCCCGAAAGGCATAAAATTCCATTGAAACAGACCCCTAGGTGTCGAAAAAGCAGTGAGAGGTTTGGCGTGTTCCGTCAATGGGACTTGCCAATAACCTTTCGACAAGTCTAGTTTAGTAAAGAATTTAGCTTTAGAAAGTCTAATAAGTAGATCATCTAATAACGGCATAGGTTCAGCATCGAACTTCGTAACTTGATTTAATTTGCGATAATCAACGCAAAGACGTATGTTATTGTCTTTCTTTCGAACAATAACTATCGACGAAGAATAAGCTGAAGTGGATGGTTCAATTATTTGTAGTTGAATCATTTCATCCAATTCTTTCTCGACTTGTGCTTGAAAATGAATAGGTATTGGGTATGGTCTTACTCTGATCGGATTACGATCAGTAAGTATGATGTCATGTTCTATGACATCTGTGTGTCCAGGAATGTCGGTAAGGACATCCTGATATGATTGTAACGTAGAGGATACTTGACGTTGTTCCTCAAAAGACAAGTTAGAAGAGACTGTAACGTCTCTCCACGATTCCGTTGAAATAAGTGGAATCGTAGGAAGAGGTAAGTTCACGTCAGAAAAAATAGTTTCCTCATCCTGTATAACGGACAGGGATGAGATGTGACCATGTTGAACTGGAGAGTCGTCCGTCGCCTGGAAAATAGGCTGTAAATAGTCTGGACGTTCAATAAACTCTGTTAACATATTTATATGGAAGGTTTTATGCCTTCCATCCACATCGACAATATAGTCGACATCAGAAATTTTCGAGACTATAGTGTATGGACCCTTCCAAGAAATGAGAAGTCTATTCTCTCTTGAGGGCAGTAAGACATATGCTTTGTCTCCAGGACAAAGTTGACGTAGGCGTCTTTTCTTATTAGCAAATCGCCTAGCTTTTTCTTTCGCAAATTCGGAAGATGAAGTTGCTAACCTGCACGATTCGATAATCTTTTCTCTAAGAGCTATAACATATTCATATGACGATTGTGTATCATCGTCAATATTATCGGAAGTTATCAAATCGTGTAACAAGGACATTGGCCCGCGCGGTTGCGCGCCAAAGACAAGTTCGAAAGGAGAAAACCCTGTATGCTCGTTGGGAACCTCTCTATAGGCAAAGAGGACTGCAGGTAAAACCCTGTCCCAATCTTCAGGATGATCCTCCGTTATCTTGCCAAGTAAGTTCTTTAGTGTCCTGTTAAGACGTTCTACCAATCCATTGGACATTGGATGATAAATACTACTGAGAGACCTTTTAATGTCTAGCGTAGCCATTACCTGAGACATAACGTCCGAAATTAACTGAGTGCCGTGATCCGACAGTATTTCTCCGGGGAATCCCAGACGAGAAAATACGAGCCAAAGAGCATCAGCGATATCGACAGTTGATATGCTCTTCAGAGGAATAGCCTCTGGCCAACGCGTGCACATGTCCACGCAAGTGAGGATAAATTGGTGTCCTCTGGCTGACTTAATTTTGAACGGACCAATGATGTCTATAGCCATTTTCTGAAACGGCCGAATCGGAATATCTGCAGCCTGAATAGGAGCAGCATGTCTCGGACCCCTAGACTTGACCTCTTGACAAATTTTGCAAGATCGGCAATAAATTCGGATGTCTTTATTCACGAATGGCCAAAAGAATGACGCAAGGACTCTAGTTTTAGTTCTGGAAAAACCCATGTGTCCCGCACACTGAGAATCGTGTGCATGCCGAAGAATTAAGGCTCTCATACACTTAGGCACAAGAATTTGCGAGTGCATAGACTTGTCCGAGTGTTGTACCATTCGTACCAATATACCATTCTTCATAGTGATATACGATTTGTGATTCGTATTTTGATTGGGATCCCCTTTCTTTGCAAGAAGGAAGTATTTCTTCAAAGAAGGATCCTCTTCTTGACGTTTAACAAACGAGTCATGGGAAATCACCAAGTGCTCGTCTTGGCTATCAACTTCATTACTATTATCAGATGAAGTTGGGGGATTAAGAGCTTGAGCTCTTGTCACCACTGCATTGACCGTTTGAATGTTTTTTTCTTCCCAACTAGAAATTTGTTGCGGGGTGCATTCCTTAACCCCATGAATACGACCGATTATAAGATCCGCAATAGGATTAGGAAGAAGACATGCATGGACATCTCCTGTGAAGAAAGGAGTGTCAATCCTAATAATAGCAGTAGGATAGCTTTCCATAGTACCACCAAATGTAACACATTTGATTGTTTTTCCCGTGGCACAGCAAGGATCTATCAGAGACTCCTTAACCCCGACGGTAGTACATCCCGAATCGAAAAGTACTGAGACTAGCCTATCATTTATTAGACCTTTATGTAAGATGAGAGATCCTCTCCCATCATGCGCAACTGTAGCAGGTAGAGCAGGAAGAGGGTGACCACAACTTAGCGTAGATACAGTTGATGAGTCAAACAATGTTAAGCATTGGGGGCATTCAGTTGCTCTCCCAAAATCGAAAGCACAACCAGTGATAGCCCTAGAGTTACCACTATCATTTACTGTATTACAGACTCCATCAAACTCTTGTTGCGCAGAGTTTGCCTGTTGGTAAGGTCTTTTTTTGTTAAACCTAGGTCTACCTCGATTATCATTTCCCCTGTAGTTATTTTGACTATCATTTCCCCTGTAATTATTTCGATTATCATTTCCCCTGTAATTGTGATCATATTGTCTATTGTACTCATCATTCCGGTTTGAATCCCGGTTTCTAAATTCACCATCGTCATAATCTTGACGTCGAGAATGATTACCTTGAAAATTTGAATAGTTATTATTTGGATAGCCTTTACGAAAGTGTCTCAAATTATTACCACTAAAATTACGAGAACTACCATCTTGTCTCCACTGCATAGACGAAGAACCATCATGTGTTGGATTACTCCGCTTCTGAGTGTAATTTTGATTACTTCCCCTATTCCAATTTTGTTGAGCACCCTGAAATTTTTTTCTGAAATTAGGGCCATATGGTGTTGCCGAAGCAGCTGGCAACCCTTCTTTCACTTTAGAATTGCTAACTGTAGCATGGGGATGTGCTGTGGCATACTGACAACAGTATTCCTCCATTTCTTTTAAGTTTTTAGGCTTACGCTCATGAAGGAATGCAAGAAAAGAATCATTAACAGATGACAAAACCTTATCTCGCAATAATAAGTCCATTAGACCTTCATATGTTTTCTCAATCTGAGACAACTCAACCCATCGTGTAAATGTACGACGTATCTTTGTAACAAAATCAGAGAAATCTACTCCATTTTCTGGCAACATTGTCCTAAAACGAAGACGATAGTCTTCTTGTTTTAATTGGTATTTCTTTAGTAATGCTGCCCTGACAACATCATAATTAGTCCTCTCATGTTCGTCTATTGTCATAAGAGTAGTCACTGTGTCACCTGTAAAAAATGGCATCAGTTGTTCAACATATTTTTCCTTTTTTATGTTATGCGTATCGCACAAAAATTGGAATCTATCTAGATAATCTGCTACGTCATCCTTTAAAGGATTGAAATGAGGCAATTTAATCCTACTAACAAACTCCTTTGTCGTACTCGAAGTTGTTTGCTGAGCACCCGTACTCGCCAATTTCAATTTCTCTAACTCCAAAATTGCGAGTTTTTCATCAAGTTCCATCTTCTGTTTTCTTTCCTCATGTTCCATTTTCCTAATTTCAGCCTCAGCAGCAGCTTGAAGTTTTTTTTTCCTCTGCAGCAGCTTGAAGTTTTTTTTTCCTCTGCAGCAGCTTGAAGTTTTTTGTCTTCCATTTCCATCTGGAATTTTCTTTCATCAGCTGCAGCTTGAGCTTTCCTCTCCTCAGCAGCAGCTTGAGCTTTTCTCTCCTCAGCCTCTCTTTGATACCTTCTTTCTTCAAGTTCTAATCTTCTATTCTCAGCTTCTAGCTTCTTTAGTTCAGCTTCTGCTTTCAATTTAATTTCCTCTTTTTGTTTCTTTTCTTCTGACTTTAATGCAATGGCGAATTGAGCAGATGAATATTCTTCCAATTCTTTACCAGACTTACCAAGGGTCAACCCTTGCTGGATGAAGAAATCCAATGTAGACATTCTGTCTAATGAGATCAGAAACCTGAAAAAAAATTAAATAAATTACCTTATCCCACTTCAATGGGAGACAAGTCTGAAATGCTAGACTTGTATACTCACTTCACTTTATTTTACTGTCTTAATCTTTGTAGATAACAAGTCTTTTATCAAAGAACTTGTATAAATATCTTATATAATATTATTTAACAAACTCTATATGAAGAGTCTACCTTATCAATAATATCAAAACATGACCAAGTATGTGTATGTAGACTGTGCATGACAGTAATGTAGTACAACCAAAAAAAAAAATACAAAGACAAAAATACAAAACAATACAAATGGCAACACTGTTTTAACCAAAAATGTGTAGAGAAATACACAAGAAAGGAGAGACCTACAGAATACAAACAAAACAAATCGACAATCAAAACTGAAAAACAGACAAAATATTACAAAAACAACGTTAAGTACAATTACATCACAGCTAACATCAATAGCGACCAATTGTCACTAGCAAATTTCCAAATTAAGAAAATTTGCACCTACAGACCGCTTACAGTAAGCCTCGATCAAGTGGCATATTTACCGTAAGACCCACCAACCGAAAAACCCGCAGAAAAATACACAAAACAGTAGAAGTGACATAAACATATAGCAATCAATTTCAATGTGTTGCAGAACAAGTTCAGTCACAGCTGAAACTAAAATAAATTTCTTGCTCCTTGCGAACACAGAAACGAAATGTCAAACGCGCACTGAACGTCAAATCCACTGTAACATAAAGTGGTATTCACGAACCAAAGTTACTATGACCTTCTCAAATTAGGGCTTGCACATTGAATGTTTACAATTTCACGTACTGTTTACAGACACTTGACCTCCAACAATGTAGCTTGAATACTCTGACCTAGAAAAGTCTGTTGTTGAATGAAACGTGTAACAACCCGCAGTACTGTTTACAATAGGAACCCGCCTTCTATGCAGTTATGGTCCACGTAGCAAATGCCTAGTAGTTCACTTCAGTACTTGTCTTGTTATGCTTTATGTAGCATTATAATATAAATGCTCGTACTGTTTATTTGTGTCAACCGTTGATGACCTATATCTGTCCTGTTGTAGCCAAAACTTGCAAATGTAGAATTAGCACTGTGTGTTACGGCTGTCCCGTGTGTAGCTTAGACCCACAGATCAGAAGTGTAATGTGTACTTGTCCTTCTTGTAACTTTCTCGACAAAACTGGAGACATCATACATGTAACAGCCAACCAGGAATGTAAATTTCTGGATCCATAAATGTCAACAATAATGTCAAATGCTCGCTCTGTTCTTTTTAAACCCACAGATCTGGTCCATCAGAAATGTAAGTTTCTAGGCCACATTGGCGACAAGAAATGTATCATAAGAGCCCACGTAACTGGTCCACCAGAAATGTAACTGTCTTTTTTTTCTTGTTGAGGTGATCACTGGCCCAAGACAGTTTACATGTTGTTAGATGTGTAGTGCGAGCGTATGATGAGTTGAGTGTGGGTGCGAATGAAGACGCGAATGTGTTTAGGCTCGTATAGATGTAGATCCTGCAACCCATACTCTCACATGCAGTAATCAAGGATGCTTTGACACTGCAGGCATGTTTCAAGACATTTATTGACGGGAACACACATAATATCAACAGGAACAGTCAGTGTAACAAGGTCATGCTGACCTGACATCGATAGGTATACATTTGGCATTCAAAAAGGTAAACATCAGAATAGACGTGCATGGTCAATAGCAAAGTTCTTCAATAATGACAGTTCGTAGCGTCGCCCTTGGCGTCTCTGACTAAACGCGTCAGATGCCTTAGTTACCTTGACACACAGGTGCAACTTGGCACTCCCTGCCAATTGCACATATCAGGCTGTAGTATAATAGCCGGAAGCACAGGCCTCGTCCTAACGTCGGCCGTGTACTTCTGTTAAATAGGTTATCACCAACCCTGCAGTAATACTTATTGTAGATAGAAGTTCCGCCAATCTGCGGCTCCCACAATATATCCTCGTCACTGGATTTCTGGACAATATAAGACTAACAGTCTTGGATGGCTACCTCGAGCACAAATATATAAGTTCTGAAATGGCGGATCCGTGAACTGCTGTTCACCCTAGGTAATCCTTTACATGTTCTGCCACCGAAAAGCGTAATAATGCATAAAGGTCGGTATTACCTGGTAAATGAATCCTCAGAACTACACAAGGAATTCTGTCGTCATCCCGACGCACAGAGATTCACTGGGGAAAACTGCCATAGCAGTTACTTCGAAGATTCTCCCCGAAAAACAATGGACTCTTGGTCCCTTCAGAAAAACAGGACCTCCCGGCTTCCCGGAAGTATATCTCACTCCCGCTTAAAAAACCTTCCCATAGGCCCACGCCGAACTGTCAACCTCTGACCCTAAAGGTCAAACACAATGAATGAATAAACAAGGGAAGACAACCCCTAATCAACCTGACATCGCAGGTAAAGACACAATTATACTTATGATACAAACATAAGCAAATAACTTGACAGATGACTCCGTCGAAAATGACAGCAACAATGCTACATCAGGCAGGGGTCACAGAGGAAAAGGGGCCAATTGTTGAAAGATAGCATTGCGATATTACTGGCCAGGAATAATTGAAGACATAAGTTGGTATGTGAAATCCTGTTCAGAATGTAACCAGGTAACCTCATTCAGAAGTGTAGACCAGTTACATGACCTAGGGAAGCATTGTTGCGGACGTAGGCCCACTAAGAAAACTCACAAGAGAAAACAACAGGTAGATGCGGTGATAAGGAGAAAACAAAATCACAACAAGTCTACTGTTACACCAGTAACCATGGCAACTCTCCGTATTGTACAGAGAGGGGACGTAAGACATCCCACCCCGACTAGATATTTGTCGGAGCACCATGGCCTGGATCATCTGGAACCATTTGTTAGTCAGCAACCAGTATTAAAAAAGCTGCGGACACAAACCAGAACCATAGGAGGTAGGAACCAGGGCTGTACCAGACAACTGATGGAGACAGGCCCCACTTCGGTATACTGCCCCTTACAATAGAAATAGGTGTGGGTCCGGCAACGTGGTTGTTTCGCCGTCCCCATACATGGTCCACTGGAAGCATTGTTGCGGACATGGACTGAACAATAGCAAGCATAAGCACTCAAGGATGAGATTGACTATTTCTTAAAAGAGAAAATTATTTCAAAGTCTGAATCTCCCTACAGCTCAAGTGTGGTGCTATTAAGGAAGCCTAGTGGTGAACACAGGTTATGCATTGACTATAGGAAACTGTTGGCCTTTAGTACACCGGATGGACATTACGAGTTCAATGTACTCCCATTTGGTTTAAAGAATGCTCCAAGTATCTTCACCAGAATGATGAGGAAATTGTTGGAACCATTACAAAATCCTCATATCACCAACTTCATGGATGATATTCTGATTGCTACCACTACATTCGAGGAACACGTAGTAGCAGTCTCCATGTTGTTAAATAGACTAAGAGAAACGGGATTGACAGCACGTCCAACTAAGTGTCATATTGGATGTGAGACATTGGAATTTTTAGGTCACACTATCTCTACAGGGCAAACGTCTCCGGACCCAAAGAATGTAGAGAAAATGAGAAAAGCACCAAGACCACAAACTAAGAAGGATGTAAGATCCTTTGTGTCACTGTGCGGGTTTTATCAGAAATATATACCCCATTTTAACTCATTATGCGCGCCATTAACCAACTTAACCAAAAAAGGTCAGCCGGATAAAATACAATGGACTGCGGAGTGTGAACAGGCTTATACAGAGTTGAAAAATAAGCTGACAAATAAACCTATCCTTGCCCTTCCCGATCTCACACAAGAATTCGTACTAAGAACGGATGCTAGCAATGTAGGCATCGGAGCAACATTACTACAGCGGGCAGACACACCGCCACATATGCTATTACCAGTAGCTTTTGCCAGTAGAAAGTTAAATACAGCTGAACGAAATTATTCTACCGTTGAACGTGAATGCCTCGCTTTGGTCTGGTCGATCAACAAATTCGCCCCTTTTCTTTACGGGAAACACTTCATTGTGGAAAGTGATCACCAGCCTTTGATGTTTTTAGCAGTGTCTAAAAAATTAAATTCACGACTTTTAAGATGGAGTTTACTGTTATCTCCATATTCGTTCAATGTGAGATACATACCAGGACGGGACAATCTTGGTCCCGATTTTTTAAGTAGGCATTCTATCAAAGGAGATATAGAGAAACAGAAAATTAAGGAGAAACTGCAGCATGAGTTACCAAAAAGTTAACTGTGCATGCACTGTTTTAAAGAAGAGGGCTCTGTAGCGAAATTTGGTTCCTCTTGCTTTGTTGTGGAAAAAAAAATGTGTAGCGCGACTCCCACACACACACACCAGCGCAAGGTCAGCGCGGCGGTCTTTCTTTAAAGTTTGTAGACAGCGGAAATGTGAATTACGGTTGAAGCCAGACAATATTACTAAAGAATGAGGAAATAGCTATATAGGAATGTATGACGGACTTTAAAAGTATGCATTTACTGAAAATTAAATTATTCACTACAGGAGAACGCCTGGCTGGAATAATATTAAATAAATGTAACTCAACAAAGGAGATAGACTAGGAATTATATCCAAAAGGATATTATTCAAATATAAATAGTTTTAAAGATAATTAATATTTTTCACCTTCATCACATCGGCTAAAAGTTAGCTAATAATCTTTAAAAATTTATTACACTAACAAGCCTCAACGGATTTGTATAAAACTTATATGTAATGAAAGCCTCAGATGGGGAAAAGGGAATGATACATAGGAAGGACGGAAGAATATAAGTGTGTAGTGAACAGAAGAGAAAAACGAGTACAGGAAAAGCACAGATTGTTTCAAATAGCTTCAAACCAGGAGATGAAACGAAAATCTTTTGGGACTTTTAGAGGTGCTTTCTCGTACACGCGAGAGACTGAAATATAAGGACAGCGCGGCGCATTGGAAATCACACACCAAATCCAGAAGCCAGTGAGAAACTGGAAGACAGCATCTGCAAGAAAAGTTCTATTTTCACGCTGCATGCAGGGCAGATTAAATTAAGCCAATACAGTCTCACCGTGAGCTTATTAATCCTAAGAGGGTATGTAAGTTTATTAAAAATATATGTATTACTAATATCATTTTATTTCAGATTTTATTTCTGATTGATTGTAGCAGATATAATAAAAAAAGGGAATGACGCTAACCAGAGATAACCTTCACCGGCATTGTCAGGAAGCATAACCATTAATTGGTTAACCACATATATCATGGCTAGTTCTTGCCTGGAAGCTTACGACATACCAGCCAGTACATAAGTGACTTGACATCCATAAGTGGAAGGCAAAGGTTATATCGTACCCATGTATCATAACATGTGATTTATTTATGTGTTTTGTTAATTCTGCACAGTATACATTATCTTATCATGTTATCTCTGTAACATACTACCATGATTCATTCATTTATATACAAACACTGAAGACATGGTCGCATCATGAACAGTAGTTGGTGGTGAGATTGTTGGAACAATGGCCACCTATTACCTTTTGTTCCAGGTTTTTATGATCAATGTTTATGATCATTCCTGATCGAGAAACTAAAGACTTGAAGAAGTTGATCCAGCTCACTGAAGCCTAGAGGTCAACCAAACTTCAACACCTTAGTCCCCCGTAGTTATTGGGCGGGCTGAAGGAAAGTCTTCCGTACTCCAGTGTGTCGGAGGAACCTCGAGCAGACGTGGCTAATACATAGGATAAGTTTATGTGTATCCATCCAACAAATCCTGTGAGCAGTTTCTAAACGACTGTTTAATGATGACAACTAGATGGCAAGAGATAATGTGACAATCCTTTTGTTGTAAATTCAGTGGAAGATAAATCCAAGACTTTTTCTATTAGTTATTTTAATTTGTAACTGTAAATAATCATACATTTTACCATCTTACAACAACCATTTCTCATTACAAGAATATATAGATGTACATAATAAATTGGATAATTGTACTCATTTGACTTGTTAAATTTTTAACTGTTAAAATTTTGAGTTACCTTTTTCAAATTTAATTATATTATCACAAAGGGTTATGATAGCGAAAGTAGCATCTTATACTTCTGAAGCCTAATCTATTGTCCAGCTCAGAGTATTCATAGCTGTAACTCACTTGTAATACCAGTGTACTTCTCGGGCGCTGGAACTTCATACTTTCTGGAGAGAGATTCTACTTCTGCTCTACCACTATCATCATAATAGGAAAACATTTCGCTACATCTCCAAGTTGTGAACATATGTCTGTTTCTGTCTCCAAGTTGTGAACATGTCTGTTTCTGTCTCCAAGTTGTGAACATGTCTGTTTCTGTCTCCAAGTTGTGAACATGTCTGTTTCTGTCTCCAAGTTGTGAGCATATGTCGGTTTCTGTCTCCAAGTTGTGAACATATGTCTGTTTCTGTCTCCAAGTTGTGAACATATGTCTGTTTCTGTCTCCAAACATGACAGTGACAACGTGAATTACACACAGAACTTTAGTCACATTTTGTAAATAACATTTTCTCACAGCATACTTTTATCTCTTGTCCACATTTCTGGCATATTTTGCTAGACAATAAAGTGTGAGACATCTTTAGATGCCGTAAAGTGGTGCGAGACATCTTTAGATGCCGTAAAGTGGTGCGAGACATCTTTAGATGCCGTAAAGTGGTGCGAGACATCTTTAGATGCCGTAAAGTGGTGCGAGACTTCCTCAGATGCTGTAAAGTGGTGCGAGACTTCTTAAGATGCAGATGCCGTAAAGTGGTGCGAGACTTCTTAAGATGCCGTAAAATTTTAAGAAGCAACATTGGTCCCATATAAAGAGACAGTACAACGCTGATAAACATTTTAAAAGTACAAGGCCAAACGACGTTGTGCAAATATTATAATTCTATACAGTGTAAATATTACCACGTGTTACATACGCTGACATATTTCTTAGTCGGTCTGTCTGTCCAGCTTTATAACGTACATTTAATGCCACCCCTGTTAACATAATGTACGAGATTTTAAAAAGTAAATCACTATGTTACAAAAATTAGCACTCAGCATTTGGCACTCTCCTGGTTAATATGTGCACTACACACAGTCACACTCCAACATTTGCATTACAATCAACATGCTACACACTTCAACATACTGTATGCACTACACTCAACATACCACACACTCCAACACATGCATTACAGTCCACATACCACACACTCCAACATAAGCATTACACTAACATATCACACACTCCAAAACATACGTTACACTCAACATAATACCTCTAACTCCAACATAACCTACACATCACACTCAATCCTGCACCTCACACTCCATCATACATACCACACCCATGTAACACCTGACACTCTACATAACGCCTAACACACAAAACATACAAATCACGCTCAACATAACACCTCACAAACATACACAGATGGCATACTTTTCACCAATAACACCGTTTTTACACACAATAAGTTGAAACTCGGGTGAACCCTCCTCCAAAACCCAACACATAAGGATTTCTCCATTTGTCTTCTAACACAAGTACTTTGAAGCAGTTAACACAAGAGAATACCTTGAGATACTGTAGACACTATTTCCACAGAGAGTACTATACAGCGACTGACCTACTTGCCTCGTAATACACGCTGGCTCACAAAAGGCCGTTTATCGTTTATTATAAAGGAGCTTTCACAAAGAGGCGTGAGACAGAAAACACGTGTGACATTATTAACCCGACGGTTCGACACAAAATCGAAAATACAACGTAGTCCATCAGACCCCGACCTAGGAAGACCTGGAAACAGCTGACAAATGATAGTTTCATGAGCTTGTAATGTAGCACACACAAAAATCTACCACCATTTCTTGTTTGTGGTATTTTACAGACGTTAAATCGAAAAGCCATAAATCGAACAACGCATTAGCCAGTCAAGCGATCACGAGCCAATTTAGTGTTGTTGTTGTAACCACGATGACCATGAGTGTTGGGGTGCCACGAAATATATTCATAAAGAATTGTGGCCGGGTAGGGTAGCGGGTGTTGCTGTTTATGTCGAGAGTATTAGGTTTTGATGACTAGCTAGTCCGCTAGAGTTGGGGATTGCTCTCTACAGTCTTACAGGTTGTTTTCCCAGGTTCGGGGATATATCCTCTAAGTTGTTTCTTTTATTGTTTTAGAGCAGTTGTTTGTTTATGAATTGCTTGTAGCTATGGACCTATGATAGAATGATTCATTCTTCTGATAGCCAACTGTAAAGATACGATTCTTGAAACAGCGTAAGGTTTTGACAGAAATAACTTTTAATTGTCTGTTCTGATACAACTAAACTGGTCAAATAACACAAATTCTTGATACAGGCATATATACACCAGTTAACAATTAGTAGTACACATTTGGTACCATTTCATGAGTGCAAAATTCCCTTTGCACCTTTTTAAATCTATCTGCATTATCTCCTATGTCAATCTCCTTGTTTGTACTATTTCCTTAAGCTGTGCATTTAGATTTTGTCCTTGCTAATATACTGCAGGCTCTTCAGTGAAATCCGTTATGCAAGAGTTTTCTTTTTGAATCATGTAGGGATCCAAAATGTTTAATATTCTCCACTTCATTTAGCATTCTTCATCAACACGAGACCAGGTTTCATTATCATATAAATCTTCGAACTCAAATCTGCGGTAATCATAGCTGTGTGCACTATGAACCACGGGAAAGTTTATATAGTCAAATACTCACAGTATTTCAGAAAAAAACACATTATCACTACACATCATGGAATGATCTTTTTCAACAAATCTTCCACCACTAGACTAACGTCTGTTAACTTTGGATTCTTGGTTCCGACTCAACCGCGTCTATTCTACTTTTCTGCCGGCTGAATAATACTGAGCCTAACCATTGGTTGGAAATCACGTGACCAAATGCTTGGCGTAAGCGAAGCTAACCTGATTAATGCTTGGCGTTTCGAAGCTAAGCTGGCCTAATTAAACATCTGTTGTCCCGATTTATTAATATCTTCTGTTTCTAATAAGAATTTATTTTATATGTTAATATAGTCTGTACCTGAAGAAAACCACGGTATACGCGGCTACATACAGATCCCGGGGCCCTGCAAATGTATCCCGTAGGGAGACATTTGAGTACTATCAAATCTTAAACAATTTATTCCAAAAATTTCTTAAGTTCAAAAAAATGTTCAGAAAAATTTAAAGTTCAAAAAATTTTCTAAGTCCAAAAATAATTCGGAAAAATTTAAACTAATTCCTAAATTGGGGTCCTATGTCTATATGAGATCAACTTCTATATAAAAACCTAGGGATGGCCATCAACTTCAAAAAAATATTTTTAACTATCCAGCATTTTACAACATTTTTCATCACATTTTCACATTGGCAACACTGACCAACAAAAAAATATTCCCAACTTCATCCAATACAGAAGGTCGTCACTAAAAAATGTGACGAGTGGCAACACTGGGAAATATTAGCAATAGTATTCATATTTGTATAACTTAATCATAACTAAATGCATGTTGACAACAGTTTATTAGTCATAGTGGGGGGCGGGGTGTAATATCATTTCTGTTCCTATCATTGGTTTCATATCCCAAGGCTTCAAGTATTTTAAAAATGTTGAAGTTATTTTCTTCCTGATGTTCCATCATCATGGGTGGAATTTATTTATTCTTTTAATTCCAAGTATTTTTTTTTTAGTTATTTCATAGAGATTTTAAGGTGTCCACGTCCTTATTGTCATGTTGATCTTTTTTTTTCATAAAACAGTTTATGCTTCCTTGGTTATCCATCATGTTTTCTTTTCCAATAAATGATCTGGTTGGTCATTGTTATTATATATAAAAAATCTCCAGGCATATGGGTGAAAATTTCTAAATTATAATGTAACCATTAACATGTTTACATTCAATCATATTGTTCACAATAAAAGCATTAAAACCTCATAGCTTATTCTTATTTATTTGTGTCTGAATGTTTCCTATATTTGATATTTTCCAAATGGTAAGTATATGAATTTGTTCCAAGTCCATCACTGTAGAGAATGTTCTCTATTTTCTCAAAATATGTGATGTTTGTATTCAATATCCACACAGGTAATAGGTCTGGTAATGATCCTGTCCATTTATGATTCAGCGACAATCTTTCTTTGTCTTTCCTGTTTTCTGTCAACACGTTATTTTCATATGTGAGCCATATCTTACAATTATCATTTATTACCAGTCTTTTTCGAAAATCAACTTTGCACTAACTTGTTGCAACTATCATACATCAACTTATTCAATCAATCATCAACAGAATACAACATGTCATTTTAATATTCCTATTTTTCTTCTTCTCTTCTTTTTTCAAGACAAGGTTCCTGTCAGTCTGGCGACTATGTATCCTTACTAATCTCTGGTTCCATGTAACATTTTTCTTCTCTTGTTCTTTTTAGTTCAATGTATCATTTTATGTCTTTCCACAATTCCATGCTATGGGGATCCTGTCTAGTTCTCCTGTTATAACCAGAATTATATCCTTAGTGAACCTTATGAGCTGTCAATATTTTACAACAACACATCATATAATCATTATTATAACATCAAGTCGAATATCTCAATTCTAAAACAGTATACAACAATATTTTATATAGTATTTATATCGTCAACACCAGTTCTGCCTTTGCAGGTCGAAGGTTATTCAGAACTCTATGGTATTTATAACATCTGCTGCTACAGCCAGATGATCAATTTATTTGCATAGTTACTTATTATTATGGGGCATGAGGATATACATATTCCCATGGCAATCCGTGATTCAGCAATATGGATGTCCAATCTAGGTACTCCTTTATAATATTATATCCATTCATTGTATGTGGATCCATGACACTTCAGACTGTGGGGTTACATTGTTCTTGGTCCATATATCATAAGGGTGATCCAAATCTCATATAGTTCCATTATGTTCTGGGTGCATCAGCATTCAATCTTTTTTTTCATTTAATATCCATTGTCCTTAACACTTTTGGTTCCATATAATTATCATAATTCATTTGTGTCTCTTGTCCAATACTGATCCATACATTTATGGTTCTCATATACAGCAATGGTATTCCTCCGATTTGCTCTGTGTTCATAGAACCCAGAAAATTTTAATTATTTTCTCTGTTATTTCATAACAGCCTCCACTTATTCATTTTCTCACTCTAATGTGAGCATAAGTGCATAAACCGCACAGCAAAACATTAGTTGTGTCAACCTTAAATTTCACCATAATATAGAATGGCATCTTCATCATCACTAAACAGTTGCCTCATTCTCATGTGTCATTTGTGGTTATCATCCGGTAATGGGGTATTCAATGTGGGTTCAGCATATACAAATGCTATAGAAGGGTATTTCATTTGCTAAGTCAGCATGTGCAAATGTCATTTCTTTAACCTGGGGCAAAGGCATCATCAACAATTAGTTGCAATTTGTTCAATCTGGGGTCAGCATATACAAATGCTCTCAAAGGATATTCTCATTTGCAAAAATCAGCATGTGCAAATGTCATTGGGGTACTTGTCATAGGCAGTATCAACAAAAACTAGTTGTTCACACTGATGTGGTGATTTATTTTTTCTTGTCTACTATATCAGCTGCTAATTTCATGGCAGTCAATGTTATATGGCATTTGTCTATCATCATGTCATCAATCATGTGCAAGGGTGGCATATAAACATATAACATATTGTATAAGCATTCAAAAATGTATTCTTTTGTTTTCTCTTTTCATTTTTTCTTTTATGTCTTTTGTCTCTTTTCATTTTCTGTTTGATTTCTTTTCTGGATTGCAAATTTTCTCTTTTTCTTTTTTTTTTTTTTTCATTTCTTTTCTGTTTTCTTGTGATTTCTTTTCCCTTTTCTTTTTCATTTTCTTTTTTGTTTGCATCACAAGTACGAAAGAATGATCACAAGTACGAAAGAATGATAAAATCAATTCACTAAACATTCTAGCTACTACCCATATTCCTAATAGTGAATCCTAACAAATAGGGCTGCAAGTAATAGTTTAGGTTAGAACAGAATGAATATTGTAGCAGTATCTGTTGTCCATAAGTGGCAAGGAAAGGGTACATCAAGGATCTCCTGATTACAACATGATTGTAATTCCAAGGAATGAATATGATTGGGATTGAAAAGATCACAAGTCTAGAATGTCGTCTCAATATAGTGGAAAGGAAAAATAGTAAGTTGAAGATGGTGTACCAGTGGAGTGAAGAAAATCTTACTATAGAGAGTCAAGGTTTGGATATGGAATCTCTTTTGGAGAATGTTTAAAATCTTGACAGTACTAATATACATCCGGGTCTAAAATAATAATATACATTAGAAAAATAAATAATCCTGTGGAGAAAGATAGCATAACATACAATACTAGTTTTGGGCATGAATTATATGCTGTTAACAGGTGTCATAGTAGGAACAGTATGATTGATCAAGGTGATATATATAGAGGAGTTTAGCATAATTGAGATCACAGAAATATTAGTATGAGGTAAGAAAAAACTACTGGTGTAAAGTCTGCATGAAAATGCACTGAGATGCGAAATTACAGAACTCTGGAGCTGCAAGGACAAGAAGTCTAGTGAATGAAGCGTGGAATATGATCAATTACAAAAGTAGAGATGAATGTTACAACAGAATAGTGTGACACATGTGTTATAGGTAAGGTTGTGTAACATTCTAAATATTAAGAAAATGTCTGTAACTAAATAATGTCTGTAAACTCGTAACACCGTGTGTTATCAATTGTTTTGTCATTTTTATTTCACAAAACTATACTATCTAATGAAAATCCTCCGTGTGCTGGTCTTGCTTGGTCTCTGGGCATCAGTATTTTAAGGCTGGAAAAAAATAACTTTCTCAGTGAGGCTTTGACATCTTAGTCTGGAAGCAAGTCATTTGAACTGTCAAAAACTGAAAATAGAGTACATGGGAAAGTTAGTACATTGTTAAAAAGTAAATGCACATCAGCGTAGACCGTGTTCGGAGTGGCGAACACATAAAACACCTGGGCGTGTTTTTCAGAATAGCTGCAAAAGTTTCTCTCTCTGTTTAATTTCCCGGCTGGATAGGCCAGACATAGCTAATCTGTATGTAAACCTTTCCATCTCTTTGCTTTGCTTCTCCAGCTCTAGCAGTGCCATAAGGAAGGTCGGACTGGGATGATTGTTGACCGGTTGTACAGTGGGTACAGCACTGGAGATGGCATTGTTGACATTGAGAGGTTGATGGGCAACTGAAGAAAATGTCAATGGCTGTACTGTAGCTGGAGGTGACATGACTGATTGTTGGGGCGCTGAGGAAATCGGTGATGATGGCAATGTAGCCTGGGGATGTGTGTCTAGTATGGCTGGAGGTGACATGACTGGTGGTTGTGGCCGTTCTACAAATGTGGCCACAGGAGGCGATTCGTGAGGCTCAGGAAAAAACGATTCAACCATGGTGTTGACTTCTGAAAGTGTGGCGCTGTCTACAAGTGGGGCGCTGAATATTGACTCGATACCACTATCTGAGTCTGATACACAGGACATTGTGTCGTCTTCATGTTCATTGGAGTTTTGGACCACTGTGTGAGGATCGAAGTGTTGTTCTATTATTTTCAGTTCAGTTTCATCCTCATTCAGTATTTCGGTTTGAGTGGCTACTGTGGTTCGAGTGTGGTTAAAAGGTGACGTAGGAAGGTCTGTTTGTGTCGCGACAGAGGTCGTCTTTGGTTCATTCATAAATTCTTCTTGTTTGTGCACGATTCGGGTTAGTCTATTTGAAATGGGGGTATATAGCGTCGTATTTGTTTTCATAACACCGACTTGCTGACGTCTGTGAAGTGGTTTGATAAGTGCCCTGAAACCACCTTCTGTTGTGATCATACATGTGTTGTTAGATGCATGGAGATTCTTTATCTCGCAAATCTTTTGATGCCTGACATTGTTGATTACGTTTCTGACTGCAATACGGTAATTTCTTCTGTTGAGACTGTTCCAGTGGTTCTTAGTATGTTTATTGAAGCGATACAGGGGACTGTCGGATTCCTTACTGTAACGTCTCAGTATACGTGGGTAATATAGGTTCCTCATATCGTCGACAAAGTAACGTTCTGCATCCGCGTGTGTCACTGCATTCATCCTGATAGAGGTGTGATTACAATAATTCATATCTGTCCCATGAATAATGGGATGTAAGCTCAAGGATTTACATTTGGGATAACCTCCCGTCAGAAAATGACTGTTCCACTTGTCAGAGTCAGAGGGGCGGCGTGGGTTGGAGAAACTTGGGGAGGGGAACTGATGGGCAAAGCTCTGACACAGTGATGGCTCATGCTGCATAGGGTAACTTCCCGTCAGCAAATATTTCTTAGACATGTCAATCGGTGGGCTGTAATGGTTGTGCATGCGTTTGCTGCTGTTGTTGTACTCTTGGTGTGGGTATTTCCTCCTTAGGTCCATTTTTCGTTAATGCTTCTGCTCTTTTATAGAGGACTGGTCATACGGCATCAAATAACGATGTACAGCAGTTAACAACTTTTGTAGTAAGTCCGGTAATAATATACTGCAGGCATTGAGGGGGAAATCCGTTATGCAAGAGTTTTCCTTTTGAATCATGTAGGGATCCAAAATGTTTAATATTCTCCACTTCATTTAGCATTCTTCATCAACACGAGACCAGGTTTCATTATCATATAAATCTTCGAACTCAAATCTGCGGTAATCATAGCTGTGTGCACTATGAACCACGGGAAAGTTTATATAGTCAAATACTCACAGTATTTCAGAAAAAAACACATTATCACTACACATCCTGGAATGATCTTTTTCAACAAATCTTCCACCACTAGACTAACGTCTGTTAACTTTGGATTCTTGGTTCCGACTCAACCGCGTCTATTCTACTTTTCTGCCGGCTGAATAATACTGAGCCTAACCATTGGTTGGAAATCACGTGACCAAATGCTTGGCGTAAGCGAAGCTAACCTGATTAATGCTTGGCGTTTCGAAGCTAAGCTGGCCTAATTAAACATCTGTTGTCCCGATTTATTAATATCTTCTGTTTCTAATAAGAATTTATTTTATATGTTAATATAGTCTGTACCTGAAGAAAACCACGGTATACGCGGCTACAGAATCAATGTCTTTTATATACGGACGTGCTCCCTAATATAACCGATGGACCCGATGTCAATGTTGGAAACAAACACCATAGAGTCGACGTCTTTAGTCTCTCTCTCTCTCTCTCTCTCTCTCTCTCTCTCTCTCTCTCTCTCTCTCTATCTTTCTGCACATGTCAAATGTATTTTTTGATTTAACTGTATTTATTCAATTACGTCATCACTTGTATTTCCACCTTCTTTCATTCCCCTCCCTTCCCCTCCCTCATCCCTATTCTGGTCAACGTTCCAGTTTGTATTTCTTCTGTGTAAAATACAATGTTGACATTGACTATCATGTCCACCTTGTTACCCCTCCTCTACCTTCCCCTCCCTCTGCCCGTGCGTCTGGTGGCAGGGTGGTTAGAGGGGCAAACTTGCCGGGTTCGAAACATGGTGGCCTCACTCTCCAATCTACGCAGCTGTAAACTGGTACACGACTCTGCTCTTGAGTTAGGGAAGGCAAATGCAGTGAGGAAGGGAATTGGTCACCTTTTCAAATCTGAACCTAGTATAGTGAAGTCTCTAACACTTCACGCCCATACGGAGCAGTATCTGCTACGAGACTACCTTTTCCGCTGCCCGTCCATACATCCATCTATCACTTTCCGCTGCCCGTCCATACATCCATCTAGCATTTTCGTTCGGTCTGATCCATCTATCTATCCATCTATCTATCTAACTATCTATCTATATCTGTATTCCCCCCTCAAAAAAAAAAAAAAAAAGCTTGCACAAAAACGCGCGGACTAGTAGACGTCAGAGAACTGGGACATAAACGCAAATGTTGTCCGCCTTTTTGCCACACTCAACAACAAACAATCACCGACATTCAACCAGGACAAGCGGACTCAATGTTTGACTGAGGACAACAACAGTGTGGTACAGTTAACATGACTTGAATACTCAGTAATCAACAGAACAACTGGGAACCTCGTTACATAGACTTTGTGAGCATGTACGTATGTACATTTAACGGTTACGTCCGTTCATAGCTTTAACTGATATGTACGCACATAAAATTAGAAGTTATGTTCACAAATAAATTATCATTTTCGTAATGAAGAAAAAACATATCGCGTTCAACATTTGATGAGTAATAATTATGATGCACAGTGTCGCTAAGTCAAGGTAATAAATGTGATTTTCGATATCTGAATACGGTATCATTTCACTTCCTCCAATCAGAGTAAATCTAAAGTGTCAAATTGTGTGAATGTGCTTTGTGTGCACTTCCTTGTCCGAAAACGACAATCTCTCTCACCTATCATGTCAACAAGTGGGAGGAGGGTGGGAAAGCCCGGGGTGTCTGGGATGACACCCAATTCACAATCCATCTGTCATTATTAATATGCATAACTAGAACCTCACCAGACCCCCACTTTCCCGCCACACCCTCACTAATACAAACGACTACAACTGAACGCATCTAGATTTGATGATTACAAACAATTACATGATTAATGCAGAAACATTTACTGTGTAGATTTGCTTAAAGTAGATCCGGGGGGGGGGGGGGGGGTCTCTGAGACGACAAGGAAAGAATAGAACTATTACACCCTCAGGCATGTCGTACCAGGCCACTAATATGACGTTGTACATGAGGCTGACAACCTCATCATGTCGTACCAGGCCACTAATATGACGTTGTACATGAGGCTGACAACCTCATCATGTCGTACCAGGCCACTAATATGACGTTGTACATGAGGCTGACAACCTCATCATGTCGTACCAGGCCACTAATATGACATTGTACATGAGGCTGACAACCTCATCATATAAAACAAATGGCCATATAAACTACCACTAAAAGACCATGTCAATGTTTTGTGCAGGCTTCCTACAAGTGGACCAGCTGTAGTGGTGGCTCCATGTTCCTTTAGGAGCGCGAATGAAGATTCTTCTTCTTCGTTCGCCCTGAAAAGGACGGTGGTTGCGTTGTGTCTGTTTACAACGTAGCTGTGATATCTGCACCTTTCGGTCGACACATCCGACTTCTGCACGGCATTTTTTAGGACCGGGTTTGCCTTCCCATTGCGATCCGTGCTCGCTCAGCCAGACTGCACTGCTGCAGACTGTTTCCAGGACCACCACGTGGAGGTGGAGCACGGTCTTGACCAGCTCTGGTTCGCTGGTCCTGACGCAGGCAGTCAAGCTATGAGTCGCTGACTGCGGTCTCTATTGCTGCGTCTTGAGGTCCGGAAGATGATGATGATAATGGTGACGATGATAAACAGATATGACGGCCACGCCCATCAACCAATCAGTTCACGTATGACATTTTGTTTTTAAATACCAACAGAACAGATAGAGTTGCACATCTTAAAACACCAAATATGGAAGTCTTGCAGGATTTTTGCGAATGACATTTCGTAGCAACATTCACTAGCAAAATATTTCCTTCCTACCACTTAAAAAAAAAAAAAGACATTATTTTTTACAGCCAAAAAACACAACAAAAAACAGCTTTTCTCACAGCTTATATTCTCTTTATGAACCAGTAAATAAACCTTTACGTTCAGTTTGGACATTCTCTTGAACATTTCAACATTCGAGATAAACAAGACTTTCACAACGACGAGAGGTTCATTTTCGTTGTTGATTAAAACTGCAGCTCTCAGTTGAAAAAATCGCCAACTTTGTGAGAGACATAGATGTGAGATTATATGAGAGAAATGGGTGTGATTATATGAGAGAAATGGGTGTGCTTATATGAGAGAAATGGGTGTGATTATTTGATAGAAATAGATGTGATTATAAGAGAGAAATATATGTGATTATAAGAGAGAAATAGATGTGATTATAAGAGAGAAATAGATGTGATTATATGAGAGAAATGGATGTAATTATTTGAGAGAAATAGATGTGATTATATGAGAGAAATAGATGTGATTATATGAGACAAATGGATGTAATTATTTGAGAGAAATAGATGTGATTATATGAAAGAAATGGATGTGATTATATGAGACAAATGGATGTAATTATTTGAGAGAAATAGATGTGATTATATGAAAGAAATGGATGTGATTATATGAGAGAAATGGATGTAATTATTTGAGAGAAATAGATGTGATTATATGAGAGAAATAGATGTGATTATATAGAGAAATAGATGTGATTATATGAGAGAAATAGATGTGATTATATGAGAGAAATAGATGTGATTATATGAGAGAAATAGATGTGATTATATGAGAGAAATAGATGTGATTATATGAGAGAAATAGATGTGATTATATGAGAGAAATAGATGTGATTATATGAGAGAAATGATTGTGATTATATGAGAGAAATAGATGTGATTATATGAGAGAAATAGATGTGATTATATGAGAGAAATAGATGTGATTATATGAGAGAAACAGATATGGTTATGTAACTAAAATAGATGTGATTATATGAGAGAAATAGATGTGATTGTATGAGAGAAACAGATATGGTTATGTAACTAAAATAGATGTGATTATATGAGAGAAATAGATGTGATTGTATGAGAGAAACAGATGTGGTTATGTAACTGAAATAGATGTGATTATATGAGAGAAATAGATGTGATTATATGAGAGAAACAGATGTGGTTATATGAGAGAAATAGATGTGGTTATATGAGAGAAATAGGTGTGGTTATATGAGAGAAATAGATGTTGTTATATGAGAGAAGTAGATGTGGTTATCTGTGAGAAATAGATTTCGTTTTTTGAGAGACGCAGATGTAGTTATATGAGAAACGTAGATGTGGTTATATGGGAGAAGAAGATGTGGTTATATGAGAGACGTAGATATGGGTATATGATAGAGATAGATGTGGTTATTTGAGAAAAGTAGGTTAGTTAAATTAGAGAAATAGGTGGGGGTATATGAGAGACGTCAATCAATCAATACCCTTTAGCTCCCCAAGGAGCATAGGTCTTCAACAAACACATGCCAAGTCTTCCTGTCCTGTGCCATCTGCTCAAGTTCTTTCCATGTTTTCCTCATCATTTTCACCTCTGTATCCAGTTCTCTTCTCCATGTGTTTTTTGGTCTAACTCTGCCTCTCTTTCCCTGTGGATTCCAGAACAAGGACTGCCTTGTAATGCTATCAACAAGTTTCCTCAATGTGTGTCCTATCCATCGCCAGCGTCTTCTCAACTCTTGTTCCACTGGCACTTGTCTGGTTCTTGTCATCAATTCCACATTTGTGACTTTGTCATACCATTTCAGTCCTTCTATTCTACGCAAGCACCCATTTATGAAAGTCTGTAGCTTTTTGGTTGTTGTCTTTGTTGTTCTCCATGTCTCAGAACCATACAATAGGACTGACTTGACATTTGAGTTGGAGATTCTTATTTTCGTGTTGGATCCGATTTCTCTTGATCTCCATATATTTCCCAATGCAATGAAAGCTCCTCTTGCTTTTTGTATTCTCATTTTGATATCACTGTCTGTCCCTCCAACTCTGTCTATATTGCTTCCAAGATATGAGAGACGTAGATGTGGTTAAATGAGAAAAATAGATGTGGTTATATGAGAGAAATAGATGTGGTTAAATGAGAGAAATAGATGTGGTTATATGAGAGAAGTAGATATGGTTATATGAGAGACATAGAAATGGTTATATGAGAGAAATAGATGGGTTTTAAAAGTGAGAGAAATAGATGTGTTTTATTGAGAGAAATAGATGTGGCTTATATTGAGAGAAATCCCTTGTGGTTATATGAGACAGATCCTTGAGATGATTTATAATTTGAGAGAAATAGATGTGACTATATGAGAGAAATAGATGTGATTATATGAGACAAATTGATGTAATTATTTGAGAGAAATAGATGTGATTATATGAGAGAAATAGATGTGATTATATGAGACAAATGGATAAATTATTTGAGAGAAATAGATGTGATTGGAATGTTGAGATGATTTCATAATGAAGATTTATATGAAGGCAAGTTGTTTGTTGAAGGCCTTATGCTCCTAGATATAGACCAGTGGAGGTTATGTAATGTTGTGATTATACTGAGGAAATAGATGTGATTCTCAACCTGTATATTCTTGAGACATCGATTTGTAGAAATGTATGGGATTGAAGAGACAATGGAATTTGGTTATGTAACCATGGTTAGAGATCGGTTTGCTTTCCCATAATGGGATGGTGATTATATTTATTTTGAGAGCAGTCCCAAATAGATGTGATTATTTGAGAGAAATAGCTGTGTTTTTATATGAGAGAAATAGATGTGATTATTTGAGAGAAATAGATGTGATTTTCTGAGAGAAATAGATGTGATTATCTGAGAGAAATAGATGTGATTATTAAGAGAAATAGATGTGGTTATATGAGAGAAACAGATGTGGTTTTATGAGAGAAATAGATGTGGTAATATGAGAGAAATAGATGCGTTTATGAGAGAAACAGATGTGTTTATATGAGAGAAATAAATGTGTTTATATGAGAGAAATAGATGAGTTTATATGAGAGGATTAGATGTGTTTATATGAGAGAAATAAATGTGTTTATATGAGAGAAATAAATGTGTTTATATGAGAGAAATAAATGTGTTTATATAAGAGAAATAAATGTGTTTATATGAGAGAAATAGATGTGGTTATTTGAGAGAAATAAATGTGGTTATATCAGAGAAATAGATGTGATTATTTAGAGAAATGGATGTGGTTATATGAGAGAATAGACGTGATTATTTAGAGAAATAAATGTGGTTATATGAGATAAATAGATGTGATTATTTAGAGAAATGGATGTGGTTATATGAGAGACAAAGATGTGATTATTTAGATAAATGGATGTGGTTGTATGATAGAAATAGATGTCGTTATATGAGAAAAATAGATTTGGACATATGATAGAAAGAAATGTGGTTATATGAGAGAAATAGATGTGGTTATATGAGATAAATAGATGTGATTATATGAGAGAAATAGATGTGGTTATTTGAGAGAAATAAATGTGGTTATATGAGAGAAATAGATGTGGTTATATGAGAGAAATAGATGTGGTTATATGAGAGAAATAGATGTGGTTATATGAGAGAAATAGATGTGATTATATGAGAGAAATAGATGTGATTATATGAGACAAAATGATGTAATTATTTGAGAGAAATAGATGTGATTATATGAGAGAAATAGATGTGATTATATGAGACAAATGGATGTAATTATTTGAGAGAAATAGATGTGATTATATGAGACAAATGGATACATTATTTGAGAGAAATAGATGTGATTATAAAAGAACTTGAGATGATTTCACGTGACAAGAGGACTTGGCACGTGTTTGTTGAAGGCCTATGCTCCTTTGGGAGTGGAGGGTTATGAATGAATGAATGAATATGAGAGAAATAGATGTGATTATATGAGACAAATGGGTGTAATTATTTGAGAGAAATAGATTTGGTTATTTAGAGAAATAGATGTGATTATTTGAGAGGCATAGATGTGATTATTTGAGAGAAATAGATGTAATTATTTGAGAGAAATAGATGTGATTATTTGAGAGAAATAGCTGTGGTTTTTTTTTAGAGAAATAGATGTGATTATCTGAGAGAAATAGATGTGGTTATCTGAGAGAAATAGATGTGATTATTAAGAGAAATAGATGTGGTTATATGAGAGAAACAGATGTGGTTTTATGAGAGAAATAGATGTGGTAATATGAGAGAAATAGATGCGTTTATGAGAGAAACAGATGTGTTTATATGAGAGAAATAAATGTGTTTATATGAGAGAAATAGATGAGTTTATATGAGAGGATTAGATGTGTTTATATGAGAGAAATAAATGTGTTTATATGAGAGAAATAGATGTGGTTATATGAGAGAAATAGATGTGGTTATATGAGAGAAATAGATGTGTTTATATGAGAGAAACAGATGTGTTTATATGAGAGAAATAAATGTGTTTATATGAGAGAAATAGATGTGTTTATATGAGAGAAATAAATGTGTTTATATGAGAGAAATAAATGTGTTTATATGAGAGAAATAAATGTGTTCATATGAGAGAAACAGATGTGTTTATATGAGAGAAATAGATGTGTTTATATGAGAGAAATAAATGTGTTTATATGAGAGAAATAAATGTGTTTATATGAGAGAAACAGATGTGTTTATATGAGAGAAATAGATTATATGAGAGAAAAAGATGTGCTTATATGAGAGATATAAATTTGGATATATGAGAGAAAAAAGATGTGGTTATTTGAGAGAAATAAATGTGGTTATATCAGAGAAATAGATGTGATTATTTAGAGAAATGGATGTGGTTATATGAGAGAATAGACGTGATTATTTAGAGAAATAAATGTGGTTATATGAGATAAATAGATGTGATTATTTAGAGAAATGGATGTGGTTATATGAGAGACAAAGATGTGATTATTTAGATAAATGGATGTGGTTGCATACATGCCACACTTAAAGGTTTACCCATAATCTGTACGGGGTGTTTGCGTTTTCAGATGTGTACGGGCCGTACACGGGTCTGTACGGGTTTTTTCGCCTAATTATTAAATATACATATAAATCTTGTGCCACTACACAATTTGCGTCATGAGATTCGGCGAGATTTTAAGCCAAGTGGATAAAAAAAAAAAAAAATAACCAATGAAAATCAAGCTGCCTATTTTTCAATTGCCGCGGGATGTGCGTGGCGTGTTCATTCACAATTTTTCGCTAAAGCTAGCGCGAGGTTACTGATTATTTGAACGATTACGCAGCACTGAAATCTTTTTTGAGTCGAGCCTATTGTTTAGGATTAATTTCCAGTTTAGTATTGGTAAGTAATTCATTTTTAAAAAAATATTACAATAACATTGTTTAGATGAAGTTAGATTTAACTGTCAGATAACTTAGGCCTATGCTTTCTTTTCCCCTAAGGTTTAGCATAATTTATTATTTACGGCTGGTAAAAAAAAAAAAAGGCTGATACCACTACTTTAACGGCTATTCCAATTTTTGAAGTTCGGTAGAAAATATACAGGCTAATATTACGCCAGCGCTAGTTTATATTTTCATTACCAGCTTTAGCAAAAAATTTATTAGATTTTAAATTTAAGATTCCTAACCCATAATGCTTATTACTGGTCTCTTTAGGCCTGTACTTTTATAAGGCACTATAGAAAACACAGCAACTGTTCTTCATTTCAACCATAAATTGTATTAATTTTTTTCCAAGATTCTATTTCATTATATAATATTAAAATTACAAATAATTATATTTTTCAAATTGATTATTAATATTTGTATTTACTATGCAAAATAAATTCTAACTCTTGTTGTTTAGGTTTTAAAGCAAGTGAAGACATGCTTAAAAAGGCAAAGGCCGCATGTCACTATGATGGTGCAGAACCATCTAATTGAATATACTTTTACATGAATAAACTCTTTTGTTACGTTTTTCAGTCTTTGTACAGGTTTTGCGGGTCTTTGTACAGGTTTTGCGGGTCTTTGTACAGGTTTTTTAAATTTTTTGTACAGGTTTTTCATCTCTGAGGTGTGGCATGTATGTGGTTGTATGATAGAAATAGATGTCGTTATATGAGAAAAATAGATTTGGACATATGATAGAAAGAAATGTGGTTATATGAGAGAAATAGATGTGGTTATATGAGATAAATAGATGTGATTATATGAGAGAAATAGATGTGGTTATTTGAGAGAAATAAATGTGGTTATATGAGAGAAATAGATGTGGTTATATGAGAGAAATAGATGTGGTTATATGAGAGAAATAGATGTGGTTATATGAGAGAAATAGATGTGGTTATATGAGAGAAATAGAAGTGGTTATATGAGAGAAATAGATGTGGTTATTTGAGAGAAATGGAAGTGGTTATATGAGAGAAATAGATGAGGTTATATGAGAGAAATAGATGTGGTTACAAGAGACCAAACAAAGAAGAACTCTAAGAAGTCTGAAATATCAAATCTCTGCTTGTCCCAGACATCTCATGCAGTATCTGATCTGGACACCTCATGAGAACAGACATACAACAGACAATGGCTGTACAGGGGGTGGACAGGATGGAAATGATGGATGAGCAATGTCTAGTTTTTGTTCAAGGTCACCCAAACAGTGCACTCTCTAACTTAAGTCACTAATATTTATTGTATGTTTATTACTTAAGTTTATTGATATATGCCCCAATGTATGTTTATACAAGTTAAGTATATTGACATATGCCCCAATGTAGTTTATACGAGTTAAGTTTAGTTCCCAGGGTGTCTGAGGAGATCCCGTGGGTGTTTGAGGAGACAAAGAAGCATAGGAGTACCACTACCCTGGCATGTCATAAGAGGCTACTAATAAGAAACTGTTATTAGGGGCTGGCAACTTCTTCATGCTACACAAACCATTGCTACAACAGCACTGCTACAACAGCACTGCTACAACAGCACTGCTACAACAGCACTGCTACAACAGCACTGCTACAACAGCACATGAATGATTTAGTGCAGGCGCACCCTACAGCTACAACAGCACAATGAATGATTTGGTGCAGGCGCACCCTACAGCTACAACAGCACAATGAATGATTTGGTGCAGGCGCACCCTACAGCTACAACAGCACAATGAATGATTTGGTGCAGGCGCACCCTACAGCTACAACAGCACAATGAATGATTTGGTGCAGGCGCACCCTACAGCTACAACAGCACAATGAATGATTTGGTGCAGGCGCACCCTACAAGGGTTTTGTTTTAAGTCCGTATTCATTTATTGACTAGATTTGTACATTTGGTGCAGGCACCCTACAAGGATTTTGTTTTAAGTCCCTATTCATTTATTGACCTTAGATTTGTACATTTGGTGCAGGCACCCTACAAGGATTTTGTTTTAAGCAAAAGTCCCTATTCATTTGTTGACCATAGATTTGTACATTTGGTGCAGGCACCCTACAAGGATTTTGTTTTAAGCCAAAGTCCCTATTCATTTATTGACCATAGATTTGTACATTTGGTGCAGGCACCCTACAATGATTTTGTTTTAAGTCCGTATTCATTTATTGACCATAGATTTGTACATTTGGTGCAGGCACCCTACAAGGGTTTATTGTTTTAAGCAAAAGTCCCTATTCATTTACTGACCAAGATTTGTACATTTTTATTGAGCTAAGAAAGACATGCCATTAATAATATCTTTGCCTGCCTGTGCCTCTGCTGCTGACCCCTTGCTGACCTTGAAGAGTGCCTGGAACTAAAATGTTGGAAGGTGTCACAGATGGAAATAGTGCAGCAGTAATCATCCATTTTTGCCCCTCCCCATCTAGTTTATATTTTTTGCTACATGAACGAAGGATTCACCAGTGCAATTAACATGTCAGCCATCTGGCAATTAAGCCCTATGTGAAACAGAGAGCGAAGCGCGGAGCATGGCGTAATAGATTCTTTGATCAGGGGAACACACGATATTAAGTCTGAGATGGACCTTGGATTGTAAAACTTTCAAGGGAAGTAATTGCGTTGCTGATATTTGGCAAGGCAGAGATGATGAAAGTCAAGCCAGAGAGACAGAGGCGGAAGAGGTGGTAAAATTACCTTTGATTCAAGAATCAAACGGCAATTGGCTCGGGTCTGGCAGTAGGTGTGACTTTCGCATTAAAGAATGATAGAACGGAATTTATCAATATATACCATGTCTCTCCGATAGCCATAATCAGTTGCTCAGAAATCTATCTGAATTCACTAGCTCGTTATCTTAAGATTTCTCGTACAGAGTGAAAATTATTAGATTTTTGTGGAGTGTTTCATTTTTCTGATTGCGGTAATTTATATGCTAGCTTTAAAGTGATTTAGTGTGTTTAAAGTTTTCATTATATTTCACTAAGATTTCTGTGCTAATTAAATAACTTATAGCTAAATTTTCCAGCCGTAAAGTAAATTTAATTACTCGCTATTTTCCAGTAAGAGATGTTTTAAACTGACTAGTACATACATTAAATAACAGTCTACTGACGGCATATATTATTTACTTCTATCCATTTTATGTAATTTTATAAATGACTAGTGTTAATATCACGCGTTAAAAGAATGATAGGATAAGCCAGACATGTGTGGTTTAAATCTAATTTATAAAGGAGTGGTGTAGAGGTCCTATTTTTAACACGTGGTAGATATGATATTGATAATTTGGTTAAATGTTTATATTCTCTTTTATATAGGCTGGTCAAAACCTGAGTACTAGCGGCTTTTCTTATGGCCATATGAACTTATGATCATACGAACTTATAATATTATAAGCATCCAAGGATATTTAATATTGATGAGCTTCTTGCTGTGACCTGTGCGGTCCAATTTTCCTCATTTTCATGAGAGAAAGCAGAATAGAAACATTAAATTATAATATTATCTGGACCAGAATTCTTACCAGATTTACTTATATCAATCTCATCAGCCAGCTGCGGCGAAATATATTGTCAGCAACATTTGTGTAACTTAACCTAGCATTTCAGCCACCTGAGGCTAAACAACCTAGGAAATGTATATGTTCTATTTATCCTACATCGGCGATCACCACGCATGAACCTTACTCCAACCAACTGAAGGCATAGATAACTTATTGTATCCAGGACAAATTAAAACACCGACTCTAGCGACTCCTGTGAAATTTGCAGTCAGCAACTATGGAGAGTCTGGGGCTGGATTTGGCAAAACTTAAATTTGACACCAAACAGATAATACTTATTAGTGTATATCCTTGGAATGCCTGCGACAACTACTGGGGTAAGCATAGTCTGAAAGTGGCCACTGCGTGTATGTGAATTGATTGAACAGAGAAATAAACTTATTTTTTTTTTGTTAACATCATATACTTATATGGTTTCTTCTTTCTTTTTTTTTTATCTCAATAATCTGATTAGTCACGGGATAGATTACATTAGGAACCTATTCTTTTCCCATCCTATTTCATAACTTATTATTACCTTTTGATCTTTTGGGTTAAGTAACCTCTGTTGGGATCGTCCTTTCTTTTTCATTACCAGAGGGGAGAACCTATTTGATTAATATTTTCATTTTGTCTGTAAACCTAATTCATCCACAACAGAAGGTGATTGTGGAGATGATATATGATGATAATGCTGTAGCACGACATATTTGTGGGCTGGGTGCTGTTTTTTTCTTCACTTACCACTAGCACATCCAAGGCTCACTGTCAATGGACAGTAATCCCAAGTGATATTTTTAAGGATGAATCCAGGCGCAGTAAAGTTCACCCCAGGACTCTGGTGTAAGCACCCTGAGAAACCCTCACCAATCTTCAAGTTCCCTGATAACCTGAAACCACAAACCATATGCACTGCTGGTCAGACCTTTAATTATACATATAATTTATAATCAACAAACCACAAACCATATGGTCAGGCCTTTAATTATACATATAATTTATAATCAACAAACCACAAACCATATGGTCAGGCCTTTAATTATACGTATAATTTATAATCAACAAACCACAAACCATATGGTCAGGCCTTTAATTATACATATAATTTATAATCCACAAACCACATGGTACATAACATCATCATAGCCCTCCACTCCCCAAGGAGTATAGGCCTTCAACAAACATATGCCAAGTCCTCCTGTCACGTGCCATCATCTCAAGTTCTTTCCACGTTCTCCTCATTTTCACCTGTTTCCAGCTCTCTTCTCCATGTGCTTCTTGGTCTACCTCTGCCTTTCTTGCCCTGGGGGTTCCAGAACAAGGACTGCCTTGTAATGCTATCAACAGGTTTCCTCAGTGTGTGTCCCATCCATCGCCATCGTCTTCTTCTCATCTCTTGTTCCACTGGTACTTATCTAGTTCTTGTCATCAGTTCCACGTTGGTAACCTTGTCATACCATTTTAATCCCTCTATTCTATGCAAGCACCCATTTATGAAAGTCTGTAGCTTTTTGGTTGTTGTCTTTGTTGTTCTCAATGTTTCAGAGCCATACAATAGTACTGACTTCACATTTGAGTTGAAGATTCTTATTTTCATGTTGGATCCGATTTCTCTTGATCTCCATATATTTCCCAATGCAATGAAAGCGCCTCTTGCTTTTTGTATTCTTATTTTGATATCACTGTCTGTCCCTCCAACTTTGTCTATATTGCTGCCAAGATATGTGTACGATTCTACATCTTGTAGTGGTGTTTCTTTAAGTTCAACCCTGTTATCATTACTTGCATTTATTCTCATTATTTTTGTCTTTTCCCTGTGTATTGTCAGACCCAATCGCTTTGACCTCTCATCCAGTGTTTTCAATTTGTCCTGCATCTGATTACGGTTATGGGACAGAAGAGCCCAGTAGTCAGCAAAATCCAGATCATCCAGCAGCTTAGTCAGAGTCCACTGGATTCCATTTCTATTGTATGGTACATACGGTCAGACATTTAATTATACATATAATTTATACTCTCATATGAAAAATGTACTTCGATTACGGAAACAACAGCAAATGGATTGATTTGCCGTTGCCCTAAAGACGCCAATAGGCGTGATGGGAAACAATGGCAAAGAAAACCTATCTGCTGTTGCCCTAAGACGCCACTAGGTGTAATGGCCACTGACTGCTTTGACGGTCGGTGGCTAAGGACGGAAGAAGAAGAAGAAGAAGATGAAAAATGTATGTACAAAATAAACTGAAAGTTCGTGTAGAAAACAGCAGGACAAGAAGTATACTTATTTTGTTTTATTTGACTGGAAAAAATGGAAAAGAAATTGTGAGAGAAAGAAGGATACAACAAATTCACTGAAATTTTCATTAATAACATTTTAATAATATCAGTAATTTTTCTGCCTGATTAAAGGTATCTCCCTTATATTGTAATACTCTGATCCACCACAGAAAAAGCAATTTGGTTATATTTGGAAGCAGCTGCCAGTTAGAAATGAGTACTCATATACGTCCTTCTAGCCCAGCACTGATCAACTAGATTGACAAAAACCATCAAAAGAACAGCTACACTGGTGAAAGCCCTGACAAGGGCTGCTACACATCAGTTAGATTGACAAAAGCCCTGAAAAGGGATGCTACACATCAGCTAGATTGACAAAAGGGCTGCTACACATCAGTTAGATTGACAAAAGCCCTGAAAAGGGCTGCCACATTAATCAGCTAGATTGATATAAGACTGAAATGGGCTGCTAGTACCTTTCAGAAGCAAATCCAGAAAAAGACACCATATACTTGGATGACCATTTGCAGACAAGTAAAGCCTGCTACACACTCATAAGAAGACACATAAAGGACACATTCGACAGAACATATAAGAGACACAGAATGAAGATCAGTACATCTAAAATAATCAGTGAAGGTCAGCACAAATCCAAGTGCATTCAATTTGCAGGTCAACAATATCTTGACCAAAAGAAAGCAAACACTTTAGAAGAAAGTTCATGAGGATGGTAGAACAGACAGACAGACAGAAATAAGATGTCACGACACTAACACAATGGAATACCAAGTGAAACCACTACTCAGGCTTCATACAGAAGATGTGAAAGTTGATTAATAGCATATTAATACCTGCTCATCGCTAACATTGTCAAACATACTCACAATCTGAGCGCAGACGAGGCAGATCGCAATTTGACAGATAAATTGTTTGAGAAATGCTACAAATGTCACCACAGGTGAGTGACAGAAGAACAACACAAGAAATAGAAATTTACTGGGAATAACACCATGCATTAGCAACGCAGAGGGTCACACTGTAACATGACATGGACACTGGTCAAGATGTTGCTAAATTAGCTGCTATCATGTGCCTTTAAATATATGGAAATCAAAAGAAATCATGTCCAACACAAAAATAATCAACTCAAATGTCAAATCAGTCCAATGGTGTAGCTCTAAAACAATAGAACAATAAAAACAACAACCAGAAAGATATAGACTTTCATCAATGGATGCTTGTACAGGGCAGAGGGATTTATATGTTATGACAAGGTCACTGATATTGAAATGTTATGACAAGGTCACTAATATTGAAATGTTATGACAAGGTCACTGATATTGAAATGTTATGACAAGGTCACTGATATTGAAATGTTATGACAAGGTCACTAATATTGAAATGTATGACAAGGTCACTGATATTGAAATGTTATGACAAGGTCACTAATACTGAAATGGTATGACAAGGTCACCGACATGGAACTTATGATGGAAAACAGACGGATACACGTGGAACAAATAATGAAAAGATGCTGATGGTAATGGACTGGACGCACATTAAGGAAATCTATTGATAGCTTTACTAGTCAGTCCTTGTTTTGAAATGCCCAGGGTAAAAGAAATAGAAGCAGACTTGAGAACACTCGGAGAAGAGAGCTGGAGACAAGTGAAAAGAATGAGGAAGAAGACATGGAAAGATTTTGAGCTTATGTCATGTGACTTGTCATGTGTTTATTGAAGGCCGTGGCTGATAGGGGAGCTACAAGGTATTGATTGATTGATTGAATAAAATATCAAAATGAAAACTTCCCTGTATAATGTTGCACAAGTGTAAAACTTCAACGTGTGTGACTTATCTGAGCAGGGTGTCAGTGATTTGTGTGCTAAGAATGGGTTTGGAGTTTCGTTAACCATCACTGCATCGGTTCAGTTTTTTTAGAGGTAGTAATTGTTATATCGTATCTCAATTCACATTATTAGAAAAGAATTGTTATTCTAATAGGAAAAATAGGAAATTCTTGATGAAATCATGCGACAACGTCGGTAACACGTTGCCATATTTAACTAAAAAAAAAAAAAAAACACAAAAATGCACGCGCACAAGCACACATTTTAATTTGGTTCCTGTATATACATTTTTATTAGCTTTCAGCTTAATCTGCTGTCAAACATTGGTTATTAGTTACATCAAAAATGATACATTTAAAGTGTGTTTGAAATAAGTGACGTACTGAAAATCAATAATGTGATGCTGAATATTAAATAGGATTTTCTTTGAATTTGATATTTCAGATGTACCTTCTTCAAACATCCATAACTTGTATTAGATAATTAGATCAAATTAATGTTTTTTAAAACTGTATTACGAAGATCTTTGAAAGAACTTTCTTTTTAAATGATACCAATGTCTCAGAATGAGATCAGTTATACATATAACATATTGTGGCTGTATAAAAAAGAACATGGCACCTGACTAAAAATCATAACAAAAGGAAAAATTGATGGCAAAATTGCACGAGGAAAACAGTGCTGTAAGTGGGAAGATACCTTCATGTAAGTGGGAAGATACCATCATGTAAATGGTGGAAGATGCTATCATGTAAGTGGTGGAAGATGCCATCATGTAAGTGGGAAGATACCATCATGTAAGTGGGAAGATACCATCATGAGATGGATTGTAAAGAGCCTATCAGAGTGCACCATCAAAACAAGAGGTAGAGGATATTTGAGATCTGTTGCTGTTGACCTTCGATGCAAAGATGTCAGCTAATGTTATTTAATCTCAAAATGTTAAAATCCATTGCATCATTTTTAATCTAGTATTACATTCAAATTTCAGTGTATTTTTCATAAGTTAATACTGTTGGGTTCCTTTGTTGTTTGTTTGCTTGGTTAATTTATTTATTGAAGTACTGAGAAGTCAATTATACAAGATTTTTTTTTTCTTTTCATTTTTTTTATTTTGTGGGTATTCATGTTTTTCATATATAGATTATTAGTTGTTAATGATCTGTTTCAGGATAAATTTTATGGGACCATAGCATCTGTAGATATTTGGCACATACAAGAATTTATGATGAAATAAAATACTGTTTTTGACATTCAGTTTATTTTGTTATTTATGGGTTTCCTTTATGGTGATACAGATTTGTTAGAAAATGTGATGTCATAGTTAAGAACTCATATACATAACTCTGACATACCCCACAGTGAAATGCATATGTTAACTCTTGCATTTAATCTGGTCTGACTTGAGGGAAAGGGTTGGGCTGCAGGGCTTGGGTGGCAGATAAAGCTGAAAAGTTATATATATCTTTCGGGTAGTATTAACTTGCCCAGTGTAGATCCTAGGGTTCTCTGAGAGACATTGAACGAAATTTGAAAAAGATGTTAAAAGCGGCTGCAGCATGCTTCATTTATTATCTCCTTTTGCATCTCTGTGGTGAGCATGCTGCAGAATTTTGTCCAGAATGTTCAAATAGTGTACAGTGTGTTGTGCTGTAGTCAATGATGGTGTGGTGAGATTGATGTTGGATAGAAAACAATAGATATAGTTCCCAGAATTGGAGAAGAGTACTGATGAACTTGTGTAGGGATGGCACAGGACAAATCAGGTAGTTAACTGCACAGTTAGATGGTAGCAGTAGAAGAGAGCTGTGAAGTAAGTCACCTTCTCGCTAGACCTATCCTATGCTCCAAGGGTGTCTCTATTAACAGTTGATGTGAAAGGCAGCTCGTTAATTATCCCTACCAATTTAAAATATCATGCAATTCTCTTAATTTCCACACAGTAACAAATTTCGAACAGAACTATAATATAAACAAAATTAATCAGCTTTGATTTATTATTAATTAATAGAAGTTTGGTAAAGATTGCAGATATGTATTTGCACAAATCACAAGTTGGAAAATTTTAAAATGTCAATGCCTTTGCTCATCATTTCGGGCACTTGGTGACTTCTAGATCTTGTTTCTTCAAAGTAATTATTACTTATCTAATGCAGATCCTTTCACTACAGACACTTCTCGTCATACTACAGGTGTTAATGTACGAGTAACAAACGTCCTTTAGATACATTTAAAAGAACGTCAATAGCGAGAGAGGGCAATATAGTATCATGGAAGAGGATACATTATAAACACCATAGACATTAAACAATGCCACAACAAACGGCAGATAAATTACAGCCTGGAAGAGCCAACACACAAGAAAAACAAGTGTATTATGCCATATAGAATGATAAACACTACATACTCTAATTATAGCCCACATGGGGTTGAACCGGGTATCCTGTGCACAAGAGTAACACAAGTTTTCAAGTGCATGGTCCAAAAACAAAACAAAACCAAAACTGAGGATACGATTAACACATTTTAGCAGAAGGAAAGTTGTTGCCTACAGTCATTTCATAACCCTCCACTCCCAAATGAGCATAGGCCCTCAAACACATGCCAAGTCCTCCTGTCACGTGCCATCATCTCAAGTTCTTTCCACGTTCTCCTCATCATTTTCACCTCTGTTTCCAGCTCTCTTCTCCATGTGCTTCTTGGTCTACCTCTGCCGCTCTTGCCCTGGGGGTTCCAGAACAAGGACTGCCTTGTAATGCTATCAACAGGTTTCCTCAGTGTGTGTCCTATCCATCGCCTTCTTCTCATCTCTTTTTTTTTATCAAAGTAGATCTTTAGAGATCTCATTGTTTCTAAAGTAGATTGCCACAGCTACTGGGTTGCTTACGTCAGGACTACACGAAATTAACAAAACACACTGCAATCAGCAAACTACATGAATGAACACATTTATTTTCAAAAGATTGAGAATTGGTCACCAGGCCCATATATATATATATATATACTGTATATCATGTAGTCCTGACATAAGCAAACCAGTATATATATCTTTTGCCTTCAATCTTACCTGTTGTTACGATATATTCCAGCTTTCCTCTCCTCATAACATGCCCAAAAAAGTGGATTGCTTCTTTCTAACTTGTGAAATAAGTTTCCTTTGTGCATTGGCCTCTTTCAGGACATCCTCATTACTCTTTTTGGTTGTCCATGGTATTTGTAACATTCTTCTGTAAAACCACGTCTCTAGAACTTTCCATACTTGTTTACTAACAGTCCATGACTCACTCTCATATGTCAGGATCGGTTCTATATAACACTGCAGAACTCTCAATCTTACTTCCATTGACAAAGAATTGTTGCACAAAATACTCTTCATTTTATAAAATGCTGTTTATAGAATGCTGTTTATAGAATGATGTTTATAGAATGAGCTATTCTGCTCTTCACTTCTGAGATGGGGCAAAGTCTACAGACAGGGGGTATGATGTGCTGGTGTTGTGGGTAGTGGGTTTCCCCCCTTGCTTCACCCTAGGCCTAGTGAATTCTGTTCATGAAAGGAGCGACCATTGCGGTGTTAGTCTCTTGGCCTAGCAAAACCTCTCATACCCCAAGATCGTTGTGCGTGGTGAAGAGCCACACCCTCCTCGAGGTAGTCCTGGTAACTGAGGGTGCGAATCCTCAGGCTAAACACAACGGATCTAGAGGAGCAAACCTCGATAATAAAACCGGTGCACTACACCGTACACGCCCTCTGTGGGTGGGAAGGAGCCAGATGGATACTGAACAAGTCCTGGGAGTGGGAACGAGTGTGGACTGCTCCCTGAAGATCGGAACCCATCGACACGCCCACGGCGACCGTTGCCTCAATTGGCTGTGTGTGGTGTACCCGGAAACGGGGCCTCCCAGTACTGAGACACAGTTAAGTCCCCGATGTCACTTATCGGTGCAGAGTTGAGAGAGATGGCTGAGCATCACAATCCCCCCTGTGTTGCAGCATGATGAGAACCCAGCATTGCACACTGAGCTTGGGGGGATCACTTGGGCACCAGACTTAATACTGGCTCTTGACTGGATGGCCGCATGCACGAGATTTCTACAATGGAGGGTTGGCAGGTGGTGGGTATCTGGAAGTGGCTCTGTGCAGGACGTGAGGATTCCTTGGGAGAGCCCAGAACCAGAGCACAGCATTGTGCAAGCTCTGCATAGTTGGAAAGCCCCCTGGATGACGGGGAATGCACAGTGTGCTACCCCACCTGTCCCCAACTGCTAACTTAGAACCAGAAGTGGGGTCCTCTGTATGCGTGCCAGGCCAGGATAAAATGCCTGGGAAAGAGACTGGAGCTAAGAACTCCCTAACTCAAAGTTGCAGGATGGCAGGAAAGACAGGGCTATTTTGAAGATAATGCAACCATATTTTCACCATACGAGCTCGGACGCCGCCTCGGTAAACAAGGTCCGCGCAGAGCAGTGACACCCCCCCAGGCTGCTTGCGAATAGTCTACTACTGGGAACATAAACAGATTAGGGATGAGCCCACTCTCCCGTTGAACAGGTGCTAAAGTCATAGATACTGGGCCAGAAGGCGCACCGGAAACCACAGTATCACGCAACTCGCTTTTTTTTTTTCTATGGAGAGTACACCGTCAAATAAATCTCGTACTGGTGCTCGCCCTGTGGAGCTCCACCAGGCAGGTGCAGTGCCGGGCTCTGAGCCTCGACAGAGCCCACCCTCAGCTACTGGAGGACCCTCTAGACCGTCTTGTGGAGTCAGCAGACGGCGGAGGAGAACTACTGACCAAAACAAAACAGAAAAAGAGAAACCCAGAGTGCCACTTGTCATGATGCACTGGAATGCAGAGGGAGTGAACAGCAAGCAGGCTGGATACAGCAAAAAGACAGAGCTGGAAAACATCTTGTATGAGAAGCAAGTCAGTGTTTGCTGTATCCAAGAGACTCACTTGAAAGCAGATCAAACCTTTAAAATAAGGGGATATCAATGCTTCAGATCCGACAGAAAAGATAGACGAAAAGGAGGAGTACTTACTCTTGTAAGGAATAACATTCCTGCACACGAAAGGAAAACCTTCATGGATGGAGCAGAATATCAGCTGTTGCAGATAAAGGTAGACAAGATGGAAATAGAACTCCTGAACTATTACTGTCCGAACAACAAAACCCCTGAGTCTCAGCTCTATACAGGTACCAGCCACCAACTTTATAGCAGTTGGAGACTTTAATAGCCACTTCCCAGAGCTGGTGCTATAACCATCTGGATCACAGAGGTGAAGAGGTTGAAACTTGGCAAGATGATCACTCCCTAATCCTAGTCAATAATGCCACAGATACTCCTACCTTCTACTCCAGAGGATGGCACACAACTTCAACACCAGATCTTGCCTTCTCCACACCAGATATAGCTGGATCTATTAGTAGAGAAGTAGGAGACCAACTAGGGGGAAGCGACCATCGCCCAATCTTTCTTACTGTCCAGAGTGCAACTCTCAGTACAGGCCCAGCCATTACAAGATGGAACTACAAAAAAGCCAACTGGGGTTTATTCAGGCATCAGGTGAACACGCTGCTGTCTACCCTCAAGGTACAGAACAGAGACATTAATGAAGTGGTAAAAGACTTCAACAGATGCATACTACAAGCTGCAAAAGAAACCATTCCCAAAGGATGCCGGCGTAACTACATACCATTACTGGTCCAGCACACTCCAAGAACGTCAGGAAGCTATGGACAGGGCTAGAAAGGACGCAAGAGTCCCCTCAGCCTTCACTTGAAACTCACAACAAATGTAAAAAAGAAAAAAGGCTGTAGCAGAGTTTCAGAGAACAAAGCTAGAAGAAAAACGGAAAAGCTGGAGAACTAAAACGGCATCGCTGAACCTTGAGAAAGACGGCAGGAAACTTTGGAGATTAGTCAAGTCTCTAAATGAAGAGCGTTCCTCACCTAGGCAGACTATCACATTGGATGAAGGTGGCAAACTTTTCAGAGGAAAACAAGCTGCAGACTTGTTTGCTAGAAGATACAGTTCAGAAAGCAACTTACCCATTAACATAGATCATCAGAGAGAGATAAGAAAAGAAATACTGGCAACCATGGGACAGACAGATACTCCTGCCCCAATGAGGGAACCCATCACACTAGGAGAACTACAGAAGGCTATTTCCAAGCTTAAGTTTCAAAAGTCACCCGGCCCAGACAAAATCAGCAACGAAATGCTAGTAAATCTGAGCTCAGCAGCAAAGACAAAACTGCTTGAGATATTCAACCCCAGCTGGTTGAAAGGAACGGTACCCCAAGTATGGAGAGAAGCAATCACAATACCCATACTAAAGAAAGGGAAATGTAAGACCGAGGCTGCAAGTTACCGGCCAATCAGTCTCACAAGCTGTGTTGGGAAGACTATGGAGCGAATAGTCAACCACAGATTGAAATGGTATTTAGAGTCCTGAGCAGATCCTGGTGCCGGAACATGCTGGATTTAGAGAATGCTACAGTATAGAAGACCAAGTTACTTACTTGTCTCAAGCAATAGAAGATGCCTTCCAGGAGAAGAAAAAGGTCCTAACGATCTGGGTCGACTTCAAGCAGGCCTTTGACAAGGGGTGGAAAGATGGCCTCATTGCAAAACTTAGGAGAAGTGGAATCCAAGGCAACATGATGAAATGGATCCAGTCATACTTGCATAACAGGAGAACTAGAGTCACTCTTGACGGTCTGCAGAGCAGAAAAGTGTTGCTCCATCAGGGGGGTACCTCAAGGAGGAGTAATTTCCCCAACACTCTTCCTTGTTTACATCAATGACCTGGTGAAAGATCTCCCTGCAGGAGTTAAAGCTGCCTTATATGCAGATGACCTAGTACTCTGGTGCGCTGATGAAAATGTCACCACAGCAAATTATAGAATGCAGCGGGCAGCAGACATGCTAGTGTCATGGGCAGAGAAATGGCTTATCACAATAAACACAGACAAAACCTACACAACACTGTTCTCCCTCGCCCCCAAGGACAAATCAGCTAACATACACCTAGGGACAACCGTGATCAAGGAAGAAAGCTACCCCACCTATCTTGGGGTGACATTTGACCAAAGGCTTACATGGAATAAGCATATTGAAAATGCAGAAGGAAAGGCCCGAAGACGACTAGGCATACTCAGAAAATTAGCAGGTACCAACTGGGGAGCAAATGAACGAAATCTAAAGAAGATTTATAATGGAGTAATAAGACCACACTTAGAGTTTAGCTCAGCAGCATGGTCATCAGCTGCTAACTCACATCTGCAGTCTTTGGACAAGGTGCAAAATCAAGCTCTCAGGCTCATTACAGGAGCCATGAAAACTACACCAATAACAGAGATGCAGAAGGTTGCTGGATTACAGACATTGTCCCATAGAAGAGACACAAAAACCATGATCCAGATGGAAAAGTACAACAGTATGCCAATGCACCCAATGAAGGCAAGACTAGATGATCTGGCATTGGGACGTCTAAAGCGTAGCAGCTTTGTGCATCGGGGGAAAAGACTTATAAGACAGCATCAAGAAGACCTATCCATGAAGACAACACCATTGAAGCCCACCCTATACCCTGTACCATGGGAGCAGGCCAGCAGTGCCCTCCAAATTAATACATCAGTCAGTGGTCTCACAAGTGGATGTGAGTATAATGATCTGCAAAAACGAACTGCTACATTGAGTATGATCCAAGAAAGCTATCGCGATCAATCATGGATACATGCCTATACAGATGGATCAGCAACTAATGCTGTTAGGAATGGAGGTGCCGGTATCTTTATCTCATATCCTGACAACCACTATGAGACTAGGCACATTCCCACTGGTAAATTCTGTTCCAACTATACAGCTGAGGTTCAAGCTCTAGAGCAAGCTGCAAATATGATTTATAACACCAACTCTGACTGCCACCAGGTAGTCATCCTCACAGATGCACTGTCTGTCCTGCAAGCTCTCAAGGGTGGTAAACTCCCGCATCTGAGAAATGAACTAAACAAGGTAGCTGCCAAAAAGAGAACCATACTTCAGTGGGTACCATCTCATTGTTGTGTACCCGAAAATGAAAAGGCAGATAAACTTGCAAAAAAGGGAGGAGAATGTGAACAAGAAGATAATGAAGTCACATACTTTGAGAAAAAGAGAGCTATCCAGACTATCAGAAGAGAACAGAACCAACCCAAAGACGACTATCACACTCTCGACCGGCAGGGACAGATAACTATTTTTCGACTCAGGACAGGGCATAACAAACTGAATAAACACATGCACAAGCTACGATTGTCTGCTTCACCACTGTGCACATGTGGATTAAACGAACAAACTGCTGAGCATGTTCTACAGGACTGTCCTCTGTATGACCAGTTAAGAAAGATATACTGGCCCAATGACTCAACACTAAACTCAAAGCTATATGGAGTTAAAGAGGAACTTCAGACAACAGTCGAATTCATCATGAGAACTCGTCTGACGGTGTAATCATCAAAGATGCGATCGCAAGAAGAAGAAGAAGACTTCTGAGATGCATTTTCCATCCATTATTAATGTGGCCAGGTATTTGAATCTATTGACCTGTTTTAAAACTGTTCCATTTACTTTGATAGTGCATTCTGGGGAAGCCATTTTCTTTGAGACGACCATTACTTCTATCTTTTTGCCATTAAGGCTGAGGCTTTTATTTTCACTTTCACAGAAATATATTACTGTTTATGTCCGTTTCCCATTCCCTTCTCCATATTTTTATTTGGCCTCTCTCTCTGCATATCTTACTCTGAGGATTCCAGAAAAAGGACTACCTTGTAATGCTATCAACTGTTTCCTTACTGTGTGTTCATATCCTGGCCTCTTTTGGCTTTCTCTAGACCTCATTATAAACCTCCTAAATAGAGGACCTTTTTTCTGTCTTAGACGGTTCAGTTGAATAGCTTGTTTGGATGCCGTGCTATGTTGTTAAAGTTCTTTTGCCTTTAAGTTTCTACAGGAAGAAGCAACCTGCCCTTTTCACACCTGCCATTGCAGCCTTCTATGACATGTATAGTAGGATACAGTGTTACTATTCTTTGCTCCCCTTTCGGGCGCCAGTCACACACTGGTAAAAGATGCAGACTGTGGGCTTTCTTTTCCTTCAGAAAAGAACACACTGACAACACAGCATATTCTGATGTTAACAAAGAACAAATTGACAACACTGCTTATTCTATGTTTACAAAGAACACACTGAAAACACTGCTTATTCTGATGTTAACATAGAACACACTGACAACACTGCATACTCTGATGTTAACAAAGAACACACTGACAACACTGCTTATTCTGATGTTAACAAAGAACACACTGACAACACTGCTTACTCTGATGTTAACAAAGAACACGCTGACAACACTGCTTATTCTGATGTTAACAAAGAACACACTGACAACACTGCTTACTCTGATGTTAACAAAGAACACACTGACAACACTGCTTACTTTGATGTTAACAAAGAACACCATTATCTTCATGGATAAATACTCTTCCATTCAGTGATGGACTATCTCTGCCAGATGGAAAGACTTCCTCAAACTTGTCGGTGTAAAGAAGATGAGTCAGCCAGCAGCTGTTGTCTGTGAAATATCAAAAACAGCAAGCCGGTTATATTAAGAATGATAACATTTAATAACTACAAGACATTTGTCTATGGTTGAAAAAAGTGACACAATAGAAATGAGGCAAACAAAAATACACAATCACAAAAAAATTTCTTTATTTTGTCTAAATAGGGAACGATATCCTTCTACAAGTAATACACCTGCTGGTATAGCTGATCATGCTGCTCCACAACTTCCTGTCTGCAGTACCATTTATCAATTCTGTTGTTGATTTATTTCTCCATGTAAATAATGGACAATCACACCCAGGTTTAGCACACAAATACTTTGGTGCAGGTTTAGCACACGAATACTTTGGTGCAGGTTTAGCACACGAATACTTTGGTGCAGGTTTAGCACATGAATACTTTGATGCAGGTTTAGCACATGAATACTTTGGTGCAGGTTTAGCACATGAATACTTTGGTGCAGGTTTAACACATGAATACTTTGGTGCAGGTTTAACACATGAATACTTTGGTGCAGGTTTAACACATAAATACTTTGGTGCAGGTTTAACACATGAATACTTTGGTGCAGGTTTAACCCCTGTTGTAGGGGTTCAGCTGAAGGGGTGGTTCCATGCTTAATAAGGAGCAAAAAAGATATGCCTTAATACTTGAAATTATGTCCCCTGGTAAGAACATACAATTTGATAATGTTAGCACAACCCAGTATTTGATAATGTTTGCACTACCCAGTATTTGCTAATGTTAGCACTAGCCAGTCTTTGGTAATGTTGGCACTACTTAGTGTTTGGTAATGTTAGCACTAGCCAGTCTTTGGTAATGTAGCACTAGCCAGTGTTTGGTCATGTTAGCACTTCCTAGTATTTGGTAATGTTAGCACTAGCCAATCCTTGGTAATGTTGGCACTACTTAGTGTTTGGTACTGTTGGAACTGCCCAGTATTTGGTAATGTTGGCACTGTTTAGTGTTTGGTAATGTTGTCACTACTTAGTGTTTGGTAATGTTGGCACTGTTTAGTGTTTGGTAATGTTGGCACTGTTTAGTGTTTGGTAATGTTGGCACTGTTTAGTGTTTGGTAATGTTGGCACTGTTTAGTGTTTGGTAATGTTGGCACTACTTAGTGTTTGGTAATGTTGGCACTACTTAGTGTTTGGTAATGTTGGCACTGTTTAGTGTCTGGTAATGTTGGCACTGTTTAGTGTCTGGTAATGTTGGCACTACCCAGTGTTTGGTACTGTTGGTGCTATCTAGTGTTTGGTAATGTTAACACTACTTAGTGTTTGGTAATGTTAGCACTAATTAGTGTTTGGTAATGTTAGCACTGCTCAGTGTGTTAGTAATGTTAGCACTACCCAGTGTTTGGCCATGTTAGCACTCGTGCACAGCCACAAAAATTGTAGATAATTGAACAATTTTGATTCAGTTTGATATTTTTACGGGGTTCCAAGACATTCATTCATGTCCTGTTAGCAGGCCCTGAACAAAAAAAATGCCCAGCCTTCCTGTCACTTTCTATTGGTTCCTTGGTCTTTCCTTGTCTTCATTATATCTTTTATGTCTGTCTCTTAATTTCTTTCTCCGTGTATTTTAAAATTCCTTTCTCCGTGTATTTTAAAATTCCTTTCTCCATGTATTTTTAAATTCCTTTCTCCATGTATTTTTTTAATTCCTTTCTCTGTGTATTTTTTAATTCCTTTCTCTGTGTATGTTTTAATTCCTTTCTTCATGTATTTTTTAATTCCTTTATCTGTGTATTTTTAATTCCATGTATTTTTTCATTCCTTTCTCTATGTATGTTTTAAAATTCCTTTCTCTGTATGTTTTTTAATTTCCTTCTTCAACGTATTTTTAAAATCTTTTCTCCATTTTTAATTGCTTTCTCGATGTATTTTTGTTCTCTGTGTATTTTAAAAATTCCTTTATCCATGTATTTTTAAATTACTTTATAAATGTATTTTTCAATCTTCTTTTTTAAATTTAATGATGAAAAATATCCCGTTCAACCTCTGATGGGTTATAATTTGGATATATATATTGTTTTCAATTCCAAATAATATGAACAACTGCTGATATAGGAAATGGCATCACATCTGTCAAATCATTGTAAATAGGGCAAATCACAATTAAAATTATGCTTGTATGTTGAAAAAAAACAAACAAAAACAAACAAAAACGAGATCAAACCGAAAACCAAACAATAAAACCAAATAAAAATAACATTAAGGTGGAGGGGTGTAAAGGCCTGGTGGTTCCAGTTATATAACTGACTTTAATAGACATTTAATTGACTTTCACATATCAAAAGTCATATGTATTGTAAGAACAGCATCAGACTTTCACATTCCCAGCCACTATATATTAACATTTGTTCGTGTTAAATATTGTTTGACTATATTATGCAGTTCCCTAGGTCTGTATACTCTTAACACCTCTTCTATATTTATAGGTAAGTTGGATGCTTGCAAAAAATCTAATATTGGTATCCTCATTTGTTCATACCTCTTACATTTTAACAAGAAATGTTCTATATTATTGTCTTGAAGACATCCTGCACAGCAAGGTTCTTCTATTCTGAAATAGCCTTTTCCCAGCTGTAGTCTGAGAAGTTTCTTATTACTGGGAATTTTCAATTCCCTAGATATCTGACATTTTCTTGTTGGAGCCCTGAACATCTTATATGCATGTCTTCTTTTCAGATTTTTATCCCACTCTGCTTTCCATTCATCTGTTATTAAATCTTTAATTAAGCTCTTAATCTCTGATTTACTCGTCCCTACATTTATTAGATTTTTATCAGATCTACCTTTCTTGGCTACTTTATCTGCCTTTTCATTTCCCTCTATGCCAACATGTGAAGGTATCCAAGCTATTAAGACTGAACATCCTCTGGAATATAAGTATGTACAGCAGTAGCCAGAAATATCTTCTCTGCTAAATCAGGTCTATCATAAGTTTCTAAGTGCTTGAATTGTTGAAAGAGAGTCAGTTAAAATTGTTAGTTAATATATAGTGATTGGTGGGTATATAGCAAGTAGGGTGAAGGTCTAGTGGTGTCCTTATAAAACATATCACTTAAGACAAGTGATTAAAAATTAGACTAAAGCCTGTACATCCCATCTACTATTTCTTGTTTTTGTTTGTTAATTTTTTTTGTCTCTTTTGTGACTACTGTTTTGACAGACACACACACACACACAATTTGATAATTTTCATTTGTCGTATTTAGAATGATAGTTTCACATGTCGGCAATTGTACATATTATTTGGACTTGAAAACAATATATTTTCTAATTATAACCCTTGAGACGTTGAAGGGATATCTCTCATCATCAAATAAGAAAAATGAAGAGATGGGTCATAAGTAGGATACATAGTATCAATTATTGTAGATGATCTGCTCAACTGCTGCTATCTATTTATGACATTATCTCTCATGGTCAATTATTGTAGATGATTGTTTAAAGCTTAGACTATGTAGGTTCATATTTTAATTTACTCTTAATTTGGCATCTGTATTATCTATTACTATTTCTTTATCTAAACAGTTATCTCATAAATTAAAACTGAGAATCATAAAGTGTTATATATATTCTGCATTTCTGTTTGGTGTAGAAACATGGACTATGAATAAGCATTTGGAAGAAAGAACTGAGGCTCTTGAAATGTGGATATATAGAAGAATGGGGCATATCTCATGGAAAGAGAAGAAAACAAATAAGGAGGTCCTAGAAAATCTAGGTATGAAAAGAGAACTAATGAGGGAGATCAAAGTTTGGCAGCTAAAATACTTTGGCCACATAAAAAGGCATAACACCCTGCAGAAGACCATAATAGAAGGGCGAGTTGAAGGCAAACATGCAAGGGGAAGACAGCGCTATCAAGGGGAGACAGCGCTATAAGTGGGAAGATAACATCAAGAGATGGACAGGAAAGAGTCTATCAGAGTGCACCACCAAGACAAGAGACAGAAAACGTTGGAGATCCATTACAGCCAGCATTTGTTGTGGAGATAGCAACTGATGATGATTTCTTTATTAGGCATCTACATTCTTAGTACATACATTAAAAACAAACAGTTCAAGTTTGTTTGTTTGTTTTTTTTTTTTTTTTTTTGGGGGAGGGGGGGGGGGTGGGGGGGGGGGGGGGGGGGGGGGGCAAATAACTGGCTGAGAACGTTTGAAACACAGTGACAGCTGCCGTATTTGATGGATAAAGAGGCAGAGATAGACAATGAATGGTGGTATTGGTAAATATTACATAGGACAAAATATATAGCCTACAAAAAAACAAACAAAAATTAAACCGTTAAAATAAACAGGGACCGGAAGCTGAAGGAAGACAGGATCGCCTATGCCAGCTTGCACGACATTTGATGAAAAACGCTTGTTGAGGTGAGGTAAGAAAATTAAATTTCTGTACAAATAATTTATCTTCAAGACATGACGGCCTGCTTCAAATTTACCGGCGAAAGTGTTGGTACCAGTCTCTACTCTACGCCACTAGTTCAATACGGGACTGCCATTGACACGGTAAAGACAGAGCTACGGTTAAGTTCAGGATTTTTTTTCAAGTGGTCTTCTACCGTCAAATATTTGATTTTCACACCTAAATTTGCTTACATTCACCTGAAGACTGACGAGTAAAAGCAATTTATGTAACGCACCTGTAGATTACACCTGAGAATCACCTCGTGTCCTCAATTTCCCACCCGTCGTAGATTGTAGGAAGTAGTAGCGGACGTGAAACACACATCTCTGCTGAATAAGTCAGTGACAACATTCGACAACACACGTCGATAATTTACACCTGCTTTCCGTTCCTGAATGCTGCTTGTTGCCAGTAAATTAAAAAGAATTTACAGACAATTCATTTTTTAAAGTCCGTGTACCCTAAAATATATTTATCTTGTATAATTAATAACTAGTATTCTGATGACCAGTTCATGTCAAACACGTTGTTACAAGATAAATATGACATTTTTTTTGTACAGGTAGGTTTAGAACTCTTGTGAATTAGAAGGTTATATTCCCATAATAACAACAATTGGTCACATGACCCTATGGCCCATTGTGACAAGAATGCTGGAGTGTCTTCACATTTGGAACTAAAACATGTGCAGGGGTCGGCGACCATGTCGCTTATAGCAACTTGTGGCGAACTAGTTTTGTTTTTCCCTCCCAAAATTTACAAGCAACCGACACTTGACAATTGTGATTTTGAATTATACCAATTTAAGGGAAGGAGAACCGATTACTCTATTTGGACTGAGTGGAAGGGGGAAGAAGGTACAATATTTGGGTATTGGAAATCTGACTGTATTTTCTTGATTTAGTACACCATATGTCCTAATTATAACCCATCAAGGGTTGAACGGGATACTTTATTTTTTAAAAAGCGTAAGCGAATACCATCTGGATTTCCTTGTTTGCTCCAAATGGAGTACAGGCCCACCACCATAGCTGGTAGTACAGACCCACCACCACAGCTGGTTCCTTTGTAAGAAGCATGTGCCACAACATTTTTTTAAAGACAAAGTATCACGTTCAACCCTTGACGGGTTATAATTAGGATATATAGTGTAACAAATTGAAGATAATAAAATCTGATTTCCGATATCTAAATATAGTATCTTCTCGCCCCCCTCCCATCCCCCCTTTTTCCACTCAGCCCAGATATAGTAAATAAAAACTGTAAAATTGTGTAAATACATGTGTGAGTGTGTGTGCCCTCCCCTTACCACAACATTTACATATATTCTTGTTGCTATGGTTTATGTAGAAGTTATTTACAAGATGAAGTTGCCAGCAAATAAAAGGGGGGCTAATTGCCAACGTCCCTAAAGGATAAGCAAATGTATATTTTTTTACAAGATGAATTCTAATTCCGAAGGTCTCTTGACATACCTGAGTTAAGTTAGCAATAGGTATACTCGTTGTCTCCTGAGACAACTCCGTGAGTTACATGGGTGCAGTCTAAAGGATAGAAATCATAGAAAACTTGTCATAATGGAATGGGGTATCATATTTGGCCGCTGCTGAAGCTGAACAGACGTTGAGGTTTTAACCATGATTTGTCACTAGTTCAGAGCGAAAGTTTGCCAAAGTTCAGTTTAGTAATCTCGCAAAAAAATTGCTGTGTTTTCAAGGCAGACGTCTTAAATAACAAGTGAGCTGTGGATCTATCGTTGATTACCCGTCATGCATTCTGGCTTTGATAATTAATTCCCTGTACAACAGCCTGTCTTTTCAACATTTCATTACTTCATATGCTTACTGTTTTCACGGTCATCTTGTCTTGCTGCCAGGTCTCTCCATAGCCTCACCTGTTTCTTTAGCCTTTGATCTGTCCTGTTGTAACCAGGATTTCAAGGCCATCAGCTCTAAGTGCTTGGCCAAAAAACATTACTCTCTCTCTCTCTCTCTCTCTCTCTCTCTCTCTCTCTCTCTCTCTCTCTCTCTCTCTCTCTCTCTCTCTCTCTCTCTCTCTTCGTTTTTCTCTATTTCCTTATTTGATTTTGAGCTGCCAATTGAATGCACTTTAGTCTCTACAGAATTCACGTGATTTCTGTGATGCAACTGATTTTTCGCTTAGTTTATTCGATAACACTCAGACCTGCTTATTAGTATAAGTGTTGTTTTCTGGCAGCCATCTTTAGCTTATGCAGTTATTTTTTTAAATTCGTATCATTCTTCTCTAACCTCTATAATTATTGTCGCTTTAAGAATTTCGTTATCAGATTTACAGTCGTTCACTTGGCCTTGATCTCACAAGTTATCGGCATCTTCTCGTCTGCTATTTTGTTTCTGCTATATAAATCTGTCTACGTGCCATGATAGCAGCAATAATAACTGTTCTTCGGGATTTTTTTCCAGCAGTTCTTTTCTGCAGACGCAACTAATCTGCATTATTCTCTGGTGTTTACTTTGTCTTTATGCTGATGTTTTTAGATGGTTTTTTCCATTCATCGACCATATACCCACACGCTAGAATTGAATGCAAAGAAAATAACTGTGAAATGGTTCCTTTCTTAAACTTGTGAACTCTTTCTTATTGTACACAACACTTTTCAGTCCGAAACTGTTTAGGGTCTATCGAATGTCCACATCCTATCAATTATCCTTTGTTCTTATGGTCATCGAACGTGCAGTGGGTAACACACTTTTCACGCGGTAGACCTCAGTGCGCTCCTAAGCAAGGAACACGGCAGCGACAGACCTGGCAAGACAAGTACATCCTTATATATTGATTTTAAAAAAGTAATATATCCCCCATTACGCTTGACGGCAGAACGAGGAGTGGAACAGGTCACATCACCTCAGAAAGCTGGGCATAATATAGTGAAGTCTCTAACACTTCAATCTCCTAAGAGCAGTTTTGGGACAACATTTACTGTGTCAGAACAAACCCTCGGACAGACAAGACTGACAGTCGGTTCCTTGCCTTGAACTATTGAGCATTAGTTAAAAAAACACCTCATATGAATTCATAAAGCTGACACCTAGAACTGTATACCGAGGTCTCTAACACTTCACTCCCCTTCGCAGTATATGATGTATAATTACCTTGACCTTTTACCGAACGTGTACTTAACCGCTCACAATTTTTTAAGTATTTATTTTGAGAACTTTTTGCCAAAATCCTGTCTCACGCAACAACACCAGGCGATTACCATTTTAATATTAATGTGTGTGTCTTATAGCAATGTCTGTCGAATATTGCACTACTGAATGCATTTTTGGCCGCTGATGTTGCATTCACAGATATCTTATCAACTGCCGATCTTGGATTTATCAGAAAGAAATGACAAATGAATCCTTCCAACTTTAAATTAGTGACCACAGAGCAAAACCAACAAACATGTCGATGGAAATCTTCATCGGTTAGAAAATAGGAAAAAATGCATTTTATACATATATAGGTCACTGTTAGAACGAGAAACAGTATTCAGTACTGTAATTGAGATACAGAACATGACCCACACAAGAACACGATAACTCAAGTCTGAGCAATGATGGAGGAGCTTTGGTAATCCACGACCAGAAGTTGTCGCTGACAGCATGACACAGTGGTATACCATCAGTGTGAAGCCACCTTACAGTGATAGCGTTGTCTCGGGAATGCCCCGCATTCTTTCACTCCGGTGTCACAGGTAGATTTCAGGCGTGTGATATGTAGCCATCTTATCTCTGACAGTGATTCCCCTTTACCTGTCAATTCGCAAGGCTGAGGTTATTCTGCGAAGCCTATAATGTAAACAAAAGGTCAAATATTTTGCTGGGGGCGATGGTTTGCCCAGTACCAAACTGGAAAATTTAACGCCAACTTTTGACTCGATTCCGCAGGCCATAAGCCACAAACTTGAGAAATACGGTGACATATGGTAATTAGACCGACCACAACCAGCGTAGTCGACACTGAGCTATTAATAAACGCTGCTCAAGCACATGGGATGGGTTCAATGCGAGGTATGATTCATTTCGTTTGAATTTTGAATATTAGCAGAAAAATATACAGAGGTCCAAAAAAGTATGTATATGTGCTTCATTGACTATAAGAAGGCTTTTGACAGAGTCCATCATGAGAAAATAATTGAATGCCTCAAAGACATAGGTATTGATGGAAAGGATATAAGAATACTCAGTAACCTTTATTGGGAGCAAACTGCCACAGTAAGATCGGGAAGGAATTATTCACCATACATAGACATAAAAAGAGGTGTCAGACAAGGTTGTGTGCTGTCCCCCTGCCTATTTAATTTATACACCGAAAAAAATTTTCAAACAGATACAGGAAATACCAGGACTGAACATCAGTGGAAGGTCAATAAACAACCTTCGATATGCAGATGATACTGTGTTGTTAGCTGAAAGCGAACAGGAGTTACAAGAACTAGTGAAGCAAGTGAACAGTATAAGTCATGAATATGGACTCGACATTAATATTGAGAAAACAAAAACTATGATAATTAGCAAAACAGACGATAAACCCACATTAAAGATAAGCGTAAATGGGAAAATCCTGGAACAAGTCAAGAGCTACGTATATCTTGGTCATATAATAACAGAAGATGGCAGATGTGAAACAGAAATCAAGAAGAGAATAGGAATGGCCAAAGCTACATTCAACATGAAACATATACTGACACCGAAACAGTTATCTCACAAATTAAAACTGAGAATCATAAAGTGTTATATATATTCTGCATTTCTGTATGGTGCAGAAACATGGACGATGAATAAGCATTTGGAAGAAAGAATTGAGGCTCTTGAAATGTGCATATATAGAAGAATGGGGCGTATCTCATGGAAAGAGATGAAAACAAATAAGGAGGTCCTAGAAAATCTAGGTATGAAAAGAGAACTAATGAGGGAGGTCAAAGTTCGGCAGCTAAAATACTTTGGCCACATAAAAAGGCATAACACCTTTCAGAAGATGTCGTAGATTTTAAGATAGGGAAATTAAGACTTGGGTTGGTCCCTTCTGTATAGACTAGAATAAGCGATAGCCACAGTGAGAGTTAGTGAAAAGGCGATAGAATTCCACGAGTGAGCTGATAGTATCGTGATATAGAGGCTGTCTCTGAGAGCGGAAAATCTTCTCTCTCTCTCACCTATCATCTACGACAGCTTTAAAGTGTCAGACAGTCTAAACCACAGATATATATTACATAAATCTCTATCTACTCACGGGCACGCACATACACGTGACGACAGTTAAACACACAGACGTGGGAAAACTATAACAATGATATATATATATATATATATTTGAACGAGCTGACCAACACGATTATTAAGTTCAAGAGAGATTTTAATTATCATTTAAAATCTTCTCACAACACCAAAGAAATACATCAAGGAAAAACATATACAAATAGTCATAAAATTCAAGAAAAATGCTACAAGGATGATAGTCCGTTAGATTCTTAACTCTAGGTTTAGCCCACAGCCCCGTTAAGAGAACAGATGATGTCCCAAAGAGTTATAGATACATAGGGTTGAGTCTAAGAGGTTTATTTCTCGTAAATGTATGAACAGAGTTGGATAATCTGATTTAGCCTAAGAAAAAAAAGAAACTCTAGCATTTGTAACACATTCTGCAGATTAAAAAAAGTTAAGACAGCAAATGGGTGACAATAATACACCGGTAGAATAACACTCTGTACCTGTGTACCCTCATTCATTCAGCCATGGCCATGCTCTCACATATATACTCACAACTTTGCTCGCTGCCTCTGGGAACATAATAATTCTAGGACCTTCACACAGACCCGAAAATGCAGTCATCGACCAAGAAATCCCCAGTTCCAAAAGACGTACTGAACTCTCTGTCTCAGGGAACGATTCCTTGGGTGTTCTAATTTTTCGATTGTCTGATTAAGTCACATAAAATTTGTCCAGGCACGAAAGTTAGCAGAGCACAATGTCATTAGCTTTGATTTCTAGAATTTAAGGAATGTCAGATCGGTGTCTTCTCTCAGTATAGGATTTACTTTGGTCACACCACAGATTTGTCCACAAAATAATCTAGTCGGACAATGTTAATGTTATTTCTTGTAATATTCACGCCGCCAGGCAGAAAATTTACGTAGAGTTTATGAAAGAATTTAAGATCTGGCGCAAAGGCCCCGTATTGATCATTACAGTCTTTGAAACCCGTTAGTGGGATATAATATTTCTGTCAAACTCTGTTGGCATATGCACTGACAGACCAGTGTTACTCGAGAAACCCACGTGGTTCAAAATAAGGACTGTCTATTTCTTCACAAATATGAAACTCTTATTAAACGCTGGCAAGTTGGGTACCACAGTTACACTATATAAAAGAAAGAACACATATCAAATAATTTACATATATGTACTCAATATAACTTACATTTAAATAGCAAGCCGACCGCTTGACTTATAATTTAAAACTTCCAGAGAAATAAGTTATATAAAAAAAAATCGATCATCATGAATTAGGAATATCATGCGTATTCCGTCAATATTCACTGATGTCGCATCTAGCATTTATAAGTTTGTTATTAAAACAGTTGCGACTGAGTATTTGCCGTTAAATTAAATTCCTTATAGCTACTTGTTTAGTAAGCTAAAGATATAATTTATTATGTATTCCACTGTATGCGTCACTAGCAAAATAATACAAACTATAAATTAGTTGCTCTGCACCAAATCTAACTAGGGAAATAGCTAAGCGATTAAGCACTTTAAACCCTACACACAATACTAAATATATAATATTAATATACCTCAAACACAGAAGTACTAAGAACTTAAACCACTTCGACCAAACTAAAGGCCATCTCTATTAACAGAGATTATTTAGAAATCGAACGAAGGTTGTTCTAGTCTAACTGCCAAGTTACTGAGTGAAATGAAATAAAGTTTCAAACGTGGGTTAATATCTATGAAACGGACAAAGAATCCCACTGTTTCGAAACCACGAATCAGCGCCCGTCTCTCCCCTTCCCTAACACCCTACGTCAGCTTCCCTCATGTCGTAACAGCCATCAGTGACCGAGAAATGCGCGTGACAGTTGCAAATCTCAGACAACCGTCTACCAGGCATGGGCGATTTTCACGCTTTCGCCGGAGCTATTTGACGAAAAACGCTTCGCGGTTTTTTACTGAAAAATGCAGACACTCGGTCTGCTTGCCATGTCCCGTGGAGTGAATTTTCACACTACCGGCCCAGAACTCAGCCGTAGAAAACACTGTCCCCGGGGAAACTGCAGACAGCTGTCGGCTCTCCGGTCTGACGGAATGCATTATAACACTTCTCGTCTGTCTGACATCTATGTAATAGAATTACGTATCCCAGTATGAGAAAAACACAAGGTAAAGTTTGAGAATACTGAAGAAAATATTTTTCGCAAACAAGTGATGCGAAAAATACAGGAAAAAAACCAAGTAAGGAAAGATAATAAAATAAAGGATGCGGGTGAGAGAATAGGAAGAAGATGTAGGCAATTTAATGATATAAAGACCTACGTGACAGAAGACCATAACAGAAGGGAGAGTTGAAGGCAAACGTGCAAGGGGAAGACAGCGCTATAAGTGGGAAGATAACATCAAAAGATGGACAGGAAAGAGTCTATCAGAGTGCACCACCAAGACAAGAGACAGAAGACGTTGGAGATCCATTACAGCCAACCTTCGTTGTGGAGATGGCAACTGATGATGATGATGAACTCTATAATAAACTACCGTAATATAGGCCTAATTAAAAGGTAAAGATAGTCTCATAGCAGATACAGCCGTAGGGAAGTGAGGTGACGTGACCAGATCCTTTACTCGCAGTCTTTGCCTTCTCTAACTCAAGAGCTGAGTCATGTACCCGTTTACAGCTGGGGTAAACTGGAGCATGACATTACCAGGTTTCGAACTGAGATCCAGATAACTTTGCCACGAGAGGTAATCGGGCGCTCACAGACCAAAAATAAAAAAAATTAAAAATAAAAACAGGTCTAAACTTGACTTGTCCTTTTTTTTGTCTTGTTTTTATTTTTTTTTATTTTTTACGCGGCGGGGTAGCCGGTCCTCATGTCACACACTCTCTAGCCGTCTCTTATGACGTGCAGTGTTACTATTCATCCACGTAAAACACGGGTCATCTCAAAAGTAGAGGAAGCGATAAATATGACAAGACAATAAACAAAATATCCGCAGACATGGGCGAAGTAGACCAAACTGCAGCGACCCCCCACCCCCGCCCACCCCCCCCCCCCCCCCCACCTTCCGCCCCGAAGAAAAAAATCATAGAAATAAAATCCCAGCTTTTTCTGCCAGTAACGCTAAGGGATGCAACTTTGGTTGAAAGTTTGACATTAATTGTATTGTTTCTGTGACAGGGGCGCTAGGGGTGTTACCTCACACCCAAGACCCGTGCACCAAGAAAATTTATAAAGGATCGTTTGACAGGGGTTGCAATTATTGGTTGCTTGCAACCCTCTCAGCAGCAGACTTAACAATTCAAGCAATCCAAAGCCTTATGCAGATCAACATTTAATTCTACCGAACAGAACCGAACACCAAACAACCAATCCAACAAACAATCAAACGAACACCCAGTCAGTGTTCATAGACTGTCTGAAAAATAATAAATAAAACAACGTCTAAGTGAACATCAATAGCATGGATAATAACACTTACCATACAGAAAACATGCGCCCACCTGATATCATCAACTATCTCACACACTCATGCGTGTCGTCCAGTGCGACTAGTATGGTGTTGTGCATGAGGCTGGCAATCGCACCGGATAACATAGGTTGCTACCGAAACCACTACTGCAAGAGCATCTGAATGCTTCATGCTGAGACAAACCACACCGGTGGCCCCATGCTCCCTCAGGAGCGGAGGAGAGAAATATACAACTCTAAGTACGCCCACGTGCTCTCACAAACCATGTTCACATAACAATAATAATCAACTGGACATAAAATAATATTCTTCAATACATGTACAACAAATAATCTCAATAATGAGAATTAACTACTACCTCTCAACCGACCCACATCAATACTCGTTCCCGCACTCTGAACATGTCGTAAGTGACGACTGGTGCGCCTGGCCACAAACGTGTCATATGTGACCCCTGACGAGATTGGGAACTCATCACATGAAACACATTATTACAGGAACAACCACTGTAACAGCATAAAAATGCTTCTTTTGACTTGTGGTGGACACCAGCCGCATTGGTGTTTCCATGCTCCACCGGGAGCAAACAGAGAAACACCTGTCTCAACTTGCCTTACGCACCAGAAATCTGAATGACTATTCTCCCTTCTAAGTAACCACTAAAGATAAACAGTAGAATAATCAATAATCGTGAAATACACTTAATTACTTTTACATTAAAGGATAAAATAAAATTACTCTTACATTAAAGAATAATATTCTTGGCTTTAACCAAAAACTGGAACTAAATACACCGCGTGTCGCTCGGCATAACATATTATAGGTTTAACACGCGGAGCGTGTTTGCTCAGACTCGCTATCGCCGCCTTTTATCACCACGAGGTTGCTATCTTGCGATTGTTAATCTTATCTAAATTTCGCAGTGAAATAGCCTCACACTATGTCTGCCTTCCTGAAGAATGAAATAATCGCTCTTAAACTTTCACATCTATCTATCTATTTATTTATTCCATTAAACATTAAAATAGCCACATCGAGATAATTTCAGAATCCTAGAAAACTAATGCTAATTTAAATTAACTCACGTGCTCAAGGCATTTACAGCTTGGCTCTTGTGTGTCTTCTTCGTCTGTTCTCACTGGGCGGCTGTCTCAACAATCCCAGTTTCGCCACTTGCTACCCCTTTTATAGGCCCTGGCCTAACCACTCAATTTACTGCGCGCTACTCGTATTAATCTACGCCACACAGATAACACACGCGATTATGCTCCAGAATGCATGAAAACACAGATATACACAACTAGAGCAAAAACACAACTAATATGTAGGCTTATTATGGCCTTGTAATAAATCTGCTTGAAGATAACGTGATCAAAAGGCACTAAACCACATAGACAACATGACTGCCCAGATGGGGCCAGCGCCGAGAACGACAGACCTCAAGATGGCGCTGTCACATTTCCCTTATATGTACTCTCTCCCGAAAATAGTAACACTTACCAAAGGAGAATTTATAGAATGTGTGATTCCGTATACACACATTGGTATCCTCGCTGCTGTTACGTAGTTCGTGTACTGTGTTGATATACTTGTACAGTGCTTTTTAAAATACTTTTGAAAAAGTAAAATTGCCGTTAGGTATTGATGCTTTGGAATTTAATTCCCGTCTTATGACGGGCTTTTACACTAGTATATAAATAATTGATCAGATGAGAAGTAGAGAAATTAGCAAGGGTCTTTTATATTTGGACACGCGCCCTTATATAACCGACTAGGTTGAACGGGACGCGCCTCGCCAAAACGAGGCAAAAGTTTTACATAAAAAAAGTAGAGAAAGCAATACATGTGACAAGCAAAGGGAAATCAGCAGACGTGAGCGAGTGGGGAACAAAACTGATAAATTAAAGCTTTGCTATATAGATAAAATTACTGATCTACGTAACAACATATACAAGACAGTTTATTACTATCGCTGATTGTCTCCCTTGTTCTGACGTAGTAGCCCAATAATGGCCACAATTTGAGTAAAAGGAAGGAGTGTTTACAAAGGTTGGGGCTTCTATTTTAGGGAGTCTCACTGGGATATGGCAAGTATAACGACTGAGTCATCTAAGTTTGCTATAAACGTTGTATTCTCTCGTCCCTTCTGTGAGAAATATATGTTTAGACTCGTATCTAATGAAACCCCAGCTGAAGATGATTCAGCAAATTATTAACTGTATGTTTAGTTCTCTATATTGATTTTTGTGATGAGTCATACGTGTACAGATATCAATTCACTCAATCCATTGATAGACTCAAAATATGGATTTTTATTTACATGATAACAGACTTATTTATTAAGTATCTAATCAACATGGTAAAAATTAATCACACTGCTTTGTCAAGAAACAGAAACAGTTAATTTAAGGTATATCTTCATCGGAAAAGATTATGATCTGGTGAATTTAAAAAAAATAAAGTCCGTATTCTGTGCCAGTACTGAGTACTTAGCTTGCAATGTGATGACAATGGTTATCGTTGACTTCTGGTTCAGTCACTGCAGGTTCCAAGTGGGGTTTTGACTGTTCCTTCTCTTCAGGAGTCAAGTGGTTGGGTTACCTCTTCGCTATAATACAGCCCCCGTGTAGCTCCCAAAAGAAAGAAAACCAGAAACAGTGGTTGGTGTTGGGTAATGAAAGCTTGAGTTGTTTAGGTTGATTTATAATGCATTCTGTCTTTGTGATTAGTAACATGTATTACTACAAACCTCACTAAACCTTCACGTTTGCGCCACACTATCTCTAGTAATATATAATAACTACTGCTGTCTCAAGCTTGTTGTATAAGGCGATAAATATTAGGTTATGCATGAGTGTTTGACTCTCATGTAAAACAAACGGTTACATAGATCTCTGATGAGCGGAGAAAGGACAAGAATGGATCGATACGACCCAAGGGAATTAACCAAAGAAAATACCAGAGCTGTAATTTATAGTGCCCCTTCTTAAAATTTACTTCTGACAGTTTGTTCGTGAAATTATCAGAAATAAAAATTGACACTGTCTTTTGTTTTTCTTTTTTTAATGTAAAACTTTTGCCTCGTTTTGGCGAGGCACGTCCCGTTCAACCTAGTCGGTTATATTAGGGCGCATGTCCAAATATAAAAGACCCCTAGGTCTGGGGATATTACATTACTCTTTCATTCATTATCTGAATGAAGTTAATTCCTGACAGACATCAAAGGAATCAGGGGTCAAAGAAGCAGGTATATCAGATGAAGGTGAAGGAACTGTCACGGGGTAACTTGATACTGAGACAATAAAATGACAGTAACAAACGATTCAAATAGATTTATTACAGAAACAGGTAGTCCCATAGCAAATACTGACGTAGGGGAGTGAAGTGTTAGAGACTTAACTATACTAGGTCCAGAATCGAGAGGTGAGGTGACCAGTTCCCTTCCTCGCTGCCTTATCCTTCCCTAACTCAAAGTCAGGTACCCATTTACAGCTGGGTAGACTGGAGCGTGTAGGTAACGCGATTTGAACACGGCAGCTTTGACGTGAGTGACCACCGCTCTAACCACTCTGCCAATCGGATGCCCACAGGTTTATTTGTTAAAGTTAAATTTTTTTTTTAATGACTAAAGAACCGAACAGCATTTGATGATCTCTGTTCTAGAGACAAACTAAAACATGAAGAACTGATGTATCTCAAGAATATATTTTAGCTTTTTATCCCTCTGTGTCTCTTACTTACCGTCTTAAAGTGTTCCGAGTGTGTATGTCTTCTGTGTGTGTTTCTACTACTATCTGGATCAACTCTGTGTCTCTTACTTACCGTCTTAAAGTGTTCCGAGTGTGTATGTGTTCTGTATGTGTTTCTACTACTATCTGGATCAACTCTGTGTCTCTTACTTACCGTCTTAAAGTGTTCCGAGTGTGTATGTGTGCTGTGTGTGTTTCTACTACTATCTGGATCAACTCTGTGTCTCTTACTTACCATCTTAAAGTGTTCCGAGTGTGTATGTGTGCTGTTTGTGTGTTTCTAACTACTATCTGGATCAACTCTGTGTCTCTTACTTACTTACCGTCTTAAAGTGTTCCGAGTGTGTATGTCTTCTGTGTGTGTTTCTACTACTATCTGGATCAACTCTGTGTCTCTTACTTACCGTCTTAAAGTGTTCCGAGTGTGTATGTGTTCTGTATGTGTTTCTACTACTATCTGGATCAACTCTGTGTCTCTTACTTACCGTCTTAAAGTGTTCCGAGTGTGTATGTGTGCTGTGTGTGTTTCTACTACTATCTGGATCAACTCTGTGTCTCTTACTTACCGTCTTAAAGTGTTCCGAGTGTGTATGTGTGCTGTGTGTGTTTCTACTACTATCTGGATCAACTCTGTGTCTCTTACTTACCGTCTTAAAGTGTTCCGAGTGTGTATGTGTGCTGTGTGTGTTTCTACTACTATCTGGATCAACTCTGTGTCTCTTACTTACCGTCTTAAAGTGTTCCGAGTGTGTATGTCTTCTGTGTGTGTTTCTACTACTATCTGGATCAACTCTGTGTCTCTTACTTACCGTCTTAAAGTGTTCCGAGTGTGTATGTGTTCTGTATGTGTTTCTACTACTATCTGGATCAACTCTGTGTCTCTTACTTACCGTCTTAAAGTGTTCCGAGTGTGTATGTGTGCTGTGTGTGTTTCTACTACTATCTGGATCAACTCTGTGTCTCTTACTTACCGTCTTAAAGTGTTCCGAGTGTGTATGTGTGCTGTGTGTGTTTCTACTACTATCTGGATCAACTCTGTGTCTCTTACTTACCGTCTTAAAGTGTTCCGAGTGTGTATGTGTGCTGTGTGTGTTTCTACTACTATCTGGATCAACTCTGTGTCTCTTACTTACCGTCTTAAAGTGTTCCGACTGTGTATGTGTGCTGTGTGTGTTTCTACTACTAGCTGGATCAACTCTGTCTCTTACCGTCTTAAAGTGTTCCGACTGTGTATGTGTTCTGTGTGTGTTTCTACTACTAGCTGGATCAACTCTGTGTCTCTTACTTACCGTCTTAAAGTGTTCCGAGTGTGTATGTGTGCTGTGTGTGTTTCTACTACTAGCTGGATCAACTCTGTCTCTTACCGTCTTAAAGTGTTCCGACTGTGTATGTGTTCTGTGTGTGTTTCTACTACTAGCTGGATCAACTCTGTCTCTTACTTACCGTCTTAAAGTGTTCCGACTGTGTATGTGTGCTGTGTGTGTTTCTACTACTAGCTGGATCAACTCTGTCTCTTACCGTCTTAAAGTGTTCCGACTGTGTATGTGTTCTGTGTGTGTTTCTACTACTAGCTGGATCAACTCTGTCTCTTACTTACCGTCTTAAAGTGTTCCGAGTGTGTATGTGTTCTGTGTGTGTTTCTACTACTATCTGGATCAACTCTGTGTCTCTTACTTACCGTCTTAAAGTGTTCCGAGTGTGTATGTGTGCTGTGTGTGTTTCTACTACTAGCTGGATCAACTCTGTCTCTTACCGTCTTAAAGTGTTCCGACTGTGTATGTGTTCTGTGTGTGTTTCTACTACTAGCTGGATCAACTCTGTCTCTTACCGTCTTAAAGTGTTCCGACTGTGTATGTGTTCTGTGTGTGTTTCTACTACTAGCTGGATCAACTCTGTCTCTTACCGTCTTAAAGTGTTTGTAGTGGTTTTGATGGTATTGTATGATGGTGATATTACTAAGTGTGATGCATGAGGTCAGCTGTGAAGGCTCCTGAGATAAAATGTAGCTGTGAATTGTCAGAAGACCCTTCGTGCTACCACTACGACCTCACACCTATCTTTTTTTTCCTAATGAATGTGGCTACGTTAAATGTCTAGGGTAATGATATGTAATGTGTTGTGGTAGTTTACATACACACACACAGATATCTACTAAGTATAATAATATTAATAAAATGTTATAATACACTGAACTAACTCAAGTATGTAAAATTTGGATAGTAATTTTCTTTAAATTTATTTGTTCTGAACCAAGGTTTTATTTTGGCCAGAACATATGAAAGGTTTTGCAATTATAAAAGAAATGCATGAATATGACATAATAAATGCAAGGTGTGTACATATGTATGTTACTATACTAGTTAATATTACTACTGTTTATAGTGGTAATCTAATTGGGAGAACATTTAATGGATGTGCTGTTGGGGTGACCTCATCACTCCCTGTCTATGGTGACTACACATTGTCCAGTTATTTGATGGAAATTTTATGGGTGTGTTAGGAAATAAGTTGAGTTGGTGAATTCTCAGCAGACCAGTCGCTCACGTAGCTTGAATGTGTAGCTCTGGTGCTGAGAACTGGTGGCCCCACCTCTCCGTGCTTGGGGGCAATATCAGAAGTTTGGTGGCCCCACCTCTCCGTGCTTGGGGGCTATAATAGGCTGCTCTGACAAAATGTTACTGCACGGGTCCACTCTTGTAATATACAACAACTCATTTGACACCACATTGGTGCCAACTGAAACTCACAGTTCAGAATTATGAATATAGAACACAGTTAAATGCTAGCAAAACTCAGCTGAGCTGCTGGCCTTAGGATGGCGTCCCTCTAAATATTTCAATAGCTTCAGGGAATTACACCACTTAATAATTCACTGTGTCTACTAGGACAACTTATAATGAATGGCACAAAATGCGCGTCTGAGCGCCGATAATATATTCATCTATGGCCAATCACTGCCTTTTCTTTTTTCAAATTCAAATATCCTACCAAAAAGTCATTTCAGTCATATCTCAGTCAAGTATGCCTTATTGTCTGTTGGTCCGTCCGTCTCTACTTGCGTTTCACACAAAAAAAACACACTTGTTTTTTGAACCAACTCTGCCTTCCCCTACACAATTTTGCCCTTAAAGTTATTTTTAGCCACAATTCACCATCCCACCCCGTCTCTTCATTCCAACTAGATTTTCGCACTTGCGTCTTCAAGGCCACAATTTTTTGAAAATTAGTGACATGTTTTATTTCAATGCAGTCGATCGTTGATATGAACAACACCGTCTTTTGTCAATATCTTTCTTATTATCTGTCCGTCTGTATAAATGAAAGCATATTATTTCACTACTCAAGATGGGCCATCCGGCCAGCTAGATTTTATATTCCTAACATTATTATTAAGAAAAGTTACTTTTCAAATATTTTCTAGAATCTTCTGGAATGCGTTCATCACTGCATTCAAATAAACGGTCTAAGTTATCGCAAAAGCGTCCAAGAAATGACTGTGGCGTATAATATCCAAGGTCCCTTTTGTCGATTTCTTTACTTTATGTCAACTTGGGGAACGTGACTTTTTCCTCCTTTCCCCACCACTTGCGTCTTTTAGCCTTGCTAGTTTCAAGCACGCGTTCAGTCAGATTTTTCCTTTTGATCTCCGTTCTCATCCCGTTCCGTTTTGCCTTCAAGTCTAACAATTTAATTTCCATGGCGGGTGATGACCCGCGGCGTGGGCGATCATGTATTCTAGTAGCTTACGCATTAATTTTTTATCCTTACGTTGTATCATTGGAGATATTTTAACGTTGTATCACGGTTAATTTTGTGACAGTGTTCCGAGTGTGTATGTGTTCTGTGTGTGTTTCTACTACTAGCTGGATCAACTCTGTCTCTTACCGTCTTAAAGTGTTCCGAGTGTGTATGTGTTCTGTGTGTGTTTCTACTACTAGCTGGATCAACTCTGTCTCTTACCGTCTTAAAGTGTTCCGAGTGTTTATGTGTTCTGTGTGTGTTTCTACTACTAGCTGGATAACTCAACCAGTCAGTATCTGATAAATAACCTTTCTATTATCTCCCCTTGTCTGGCTGCTCGAACCACGGCCGGTGACTGACTGCTAGTGTCAGTCTTGTCTCGGAGATATTACCCCCTGCACCGGGTAGAGAGCTATCAAACCTCTTGGCATCGCACACACGCCAAAGTGGGCCTGGTGTAACATGCCGCTGAATCTAGGATGCTCCCTTAGGGTTGAAATAAAGCCCACAAATCACCTCCCATAACTAGCTCAAGTGTATGAGTAAATAACTCGCGCCCTAAATGGCACAAGAGTACATAACTCGCGCCCAGGGATTAACAACAATAATCTCCCCTTATGGAGCATACAGCCACCACTGCCGCTGGTCTCCTTGTAGGAAGGCCCCCACCAGAGCCTCTACGTGCTATTGTAGTGGGTGGTTTTTATAGCCATGTTTACCTGTAGAGGTTGCCTCACAGGGCCGTAGATAGAACTTAATTAAAGGGGGGGAAGGGTAAAAAAAAAAAAGTTTTAATGCACTATTTTGGTACAGTATAATTTCCCCACAAAGATTTCTCACCAAACCCTAAGGGGGGGGGGGGGGGGGGGGGGTTTGAAACCCCCCGTGTCTACGGCCCTGTTGCCTCATATTGGTCGCCTGTTAAAGCATTCCTGAAGAAGTGCAGCAGAGGGTTCTCGATATACGTCGCGCCAATATACGATGTTTCGCATACACGTCATTGATTAATTAGCGACGGTAAACTCAGTATGCATCGTATATATTCGCACTGAAGTCGTTTGAACAGGAACGTACATGTATATTTCCTTGGAATGTTTTCTTTCTCCTTCTGTATTTAAATTCGTAATTACAAACTGAGAAGGAGCAATTGTAATAGGAAAAACAATTAAAATATTTTATTTTTATGTTTTTTTATTTTATTTTTATGTTTTATTAATAAATTCATTGCTTATTTTCAAACTATTATTTAGCAATTAGAATAAATTATATTGTACAGTATTATAGTTTAGTATACCATAAAATAAGTATTTCCCATTCATATGCCTACAGACGTTCATATAAATTCAAACGTTTTAGTTGGTCTGGAACTTATATCCCACATAATACGTTAGTGCAATGGGAAGTGGATGTCCGATATAAGTCGTTTCGTTATAACTCGTGCTTTTTAGGAACACAACTACAGGAGCCGCGCTGGTGTAATGGAGATCAAAAAGAAAAAAAAATATGACTGGAAAGGCTAAGGAGACGCAATTGGGGGGGGAAACGGAGAAAAGTCACGTTTCCCAAGTTGACATAAAAAGTAAGCAACTCCACAGAAGGGACCCTAGATATGTTACGCCACAGTCATTTATTGGACGCTTTTGCGATACCAAGCTTTTGATTTGAATGGAGCGGTAAAACGCAGATGTTAGGAATATTACAAAAATTAAAAAGTAATTTTTTCTTAATATTAATGTTAGGAATATAAAAATTAGCTGGCCGGATGGCCTATTCTGAGCAGTGAACTAAGATGGTCTTAATTTTACAAACGGATAGATAATATTGAAGATAATGACAAAAGACAGTGTAGTTCACATCATCGACAGACTGTGTTGAATAAAAAAGTGTCGCAATTTGCACACAAAAAAACACGACCTTGGACGCAGGTGTTCAAATTTACTTAGTATGGAGGAGAGGGTTTTTGAGCGGTAGCTGTGTCTAAATATAACTTTTAACGACAAAATTTTGGAGGGGAGAGAAAGGTTGGTTCAAAAATCAAGCACATTTTTTTTTAGAAACACAAGTAGAGACGGACAGACTAACAGATAAACATCCATACTTGACTGAAGCATGACTGAAATGACTTTATGGTAGGAAATTTGAAATTTAAAATAAACCGAGGCAGTGATTGGCCACAGACAATCATATCATTAGCGCTCAGACGCGAAAGTGGGGCCATTCTTCAATAGTTGTTCAGTGATAGACACAGATTTTAAAGTGTGGTGATTCCATATGAAAGCAAGTGAAATAAATTTAGGGACGCCATACTATAGCCAGCAGCTCAGCTGAGTTTTGCTAGCAATTCTGTGTTATTTATTCATAATCTGGTAAGATTGAAATTATTTCCTTATATATTTTGAATATTGTTTCATGTTCGAGTGATTTGATACTGCCATATCGAAATCTAGCCTTACAAACAAGTAGGGATTTGCTCTAGACCCCCCGCCCTAGTCAGGGTCTAGGGACCAACAATGTACATAAGCTCCAGCAAGGATTATGCAAGACAGATCAAGTGTTGAGAATAATGATACATATTACCTATCCTCTTTTAGGGCCGAAAACTAATAAACATTTTTCAGGATCTATAGTCTGGGAGGATCTATCTGATGTAAAACCACCATGGTAAATGTGCTGTTTGGTCAGAGAGATCTGACCTGTCTGTATGATGTGGTTGTTGTGTCACTGTTGTGTCCAGACGTGGGTAGAGAATAGATTTTGACACATGGCCCATACTTTGATTGCAGAGCTGCGAGTTTCTGTCGTCAACAAAGCAGTGTCTATTCAGTTGGTGACTTTACTCGAGTGTATCTGTGCAGTATTTGTGACAGAGACCACCATTATTGCCCGCCAGCACGGAGAGGTGGGACCACCTGATTTCAGCACCAGAGCGACAACTACCAGATGAGTGAGCCTCTGGTCTGCTGGACTTTCACCAACGCCCTTTAGTTACTAAGAACCCCATAAAGATTCCCACCATTTTCTGGACACTGTGTAGTCAATATAGACAGGTGTGATGAGGCCACCCCAACAGCACAAACAGTACTATCCTCCCAAGTAGATGAATACTAGAACATTTTAATAAAACTAACTAGTATAGTACATATATATGTACACTATTGCATTTATGATATAATATTCTATGCATTTCTTTTCATAATCTCTAAATCCTTTTAAGTTCTGGTCAACCTAAAAAATTGACACAGAACAAAATAAATGTAATATACTTATATCAAAAAATTTTACACACGTGAGTTAGTTCAGTGTATTTTAACATTTATTAATATTATTAGTCTTGTTAATATCTGTGGGTATATTTATAATCCATTACACCACACTACATATCATAACCCTAGACACTTTACGTAGCCACATTCATTAAAAAAAAATTAAGTGTGAGGTCGTAGTGGTAGCAAGAAAGGCCTTCTGACAATTCACCACTACATTTTATCTCAGGAGCCTTCACAGCTGGCCTCATACAATTTACATTTAGTAATAACACCATCATACAATACCATCAAACACCACTACAATATTGGGGTCTTGTCCAGGGATAATTAGCCCAACAGTAATATTAGGATCTCCTGGTGGGAGAAATAAAAGTAGGGAAATAAATTGTAAAATTTCCCTTAAAATTAAAAGTGTCCCTGCAGATAAAAGTTGGTGAATCTTCACAGCCAGTAATAATTAATTAGTTAACTGGTTAGTTAGAATTAGTTAGACTATAGTCATAAGAAGTACTTAGTGTATTTACTGGTTAGAGATTTAGCTTGTATATTATTATATTGTCTAAAAAGTATGGCGGAGCTGGCAAAATTTAGATCAGCTGCTGTGCTCACCGCGAAGGAGATGGGAATGGATGGTCAAATTTTAATTCAATACGTAACGACTGAATGTGATAAATATATTGAAAGGGAAGATAGAAAGGTAGCTGAAGAGAAGAGGTTACAAATTGAGGCTGATAGAGAAATTAAGAGGCTGCAGATTGAGGCAGAAGAAAAACGACAGCAAAGGGAGGCAGAAGAAAAACGACAGCAAAGGGAGGCAGAAGAAAAACGACAGCAAAGGGAGGCAGAAGAAAAAAGGTTGACTGCCGAAAGGGAGGCAGAAGATAGAAGGTTGCAGAGGGAGCACGAATTACGACTAAGGGAGCTGGAATTACAAGGCCCGGCCCCTGAAAATGGTGCCAGCCCTTTTGCCTCAGATGCTACGCCCAGTCTGGGAGCCTCAAACTCAGCTATGGGGTTTCATTTAGACCATTTTGTTGAGAAAGACGATGACATAGAGGGGTACCTAGGACGTTTTGAGTTATTAGCTACTACATATGGGTTAGAGAGAGAGAGGTGGAGTTTAAAGCTATCACAGGGATTGAGGGGTACTTCTTATGAAGTATTTGCTAAAATGAACAGGGAAGACCAAGACAATTATGACATGTTAAAGCAGGCTTTGTTATTAAGGTACGAGAAGAATGGTGAATTTTATCGTAAGAAATTTAGAAATGCAAACTGTTGTCTGGGGAGACATACCACCAATTCTCTGCTAGACTAGAAACCTATTTGGAGAAATGGACGGCTCTGGGGAAGACCCAAGATCTTAAAGAAATGATCATGATTGAGCAATTGAGAGAGTCCATGGCTCCAGACATGAGAAAATTTCTCATGGAACAAGGTGCAGAGAAGTTGGGGGAAATTTTAAATGTTGCTGAGAGGTATCAGGCAGCTCAGGCAGAGGTAAGTGGTGCTAAGAAGAAGCACATAGACAATTTTAAAGCTCCACAGCAATTTAATAAATTTGATAATAGAGAGCAGGGAAATAAAGGTAGGACAAACTTTGAGCGGCCAAGAAATGACTATCGCGACAGAAACTCACAGTTCAATGACCAAAAGTTCAATGAAAGAAAACCGTTGAACCAAGGAAAAAGATGGTGTAAATGGTGCAAGAAGGATAACCATAACACCGAATTTTGTAGAAGGAAACCTTCAAACATTGCTGCAATGAAGTCGGGGACGCAAAGATTAAAGGTTAATCCTAAGGGACAACAGGAACCTTATCACCCCCCAGTTTGTGAGGATGTTATTTGTAATGGGGTCACCATAAGGTGCCTTTATGATACAGGTTTGGATTATGATTCAGTTGTGAAGTCTAGCCTAGTGGACCCAAGTCAGTATACCACAGAAACAGTGGAAATACAAGGGGCGACTAAGGACATACCACTCATGACACTTCCCATCGCAAGGATAACGGTGAAAACTCGCTATGTGGAAGGAGAAATCAGAGCAGCAGTGATAGATGAACCAATCTACCCTCTGATATTGGGGTGTAGATACGTCTTCTTGGGGAATCCCGAGAAACCTGTGATAATGGCGACAGTGCAGACCAGGTCACAGAAGAAGGAGGAAGAAGGTGAACCTATAAATGCTCATCCAGAGGAGATGAGGAAGGCGCAGGCTGAGGATAGGACACTCAAGCCCTGTTTTAAAAAAATTGCCCAAATGCCACACACCTCCGAGCAAGGGGGAATATTTCATGAAGAACAAACTATTATACAGGAAGACAGGAACTAGATCCACTGGTCACGGACAGTTAGTTCTTCCCAAGATATATAGGGCAAACTTAATAAGGAGCTTACATGTTGGAAAAGATGGTGACCATGAGAAAGTCGGTACCATCTGCCAAAAGATTGCTCGAAGATACTATTGGCCCGACGTAAACGTCGATGTTGAAAACTTTGTAGAAGCATGTGGCGTATTTCATGAGGGAACACCCACAAAGGGAAAATATGTGCAGGACCTAGAAACGCCACGGGGCAACTTTAGGCCTGAAAGGAAAACTAATTATACTCGGGTAGACAAAGTGGAATGGGAGCCCCCTTTTCACACCCAGTCTTCACTTGAATGGATTAACATGGCCACTATGCGAAGAGTACAAAGAAGAAATTTTACCCAGGATAAGATGACAATCCCTCGGTCAGACTTATATAAACTGGAAGAACAGACAAGAGAGCGAAGATCTCTCATAAACAATCTTAAGTGGGGAGACAAACCCCAGAGAAAAAATTGGTAGTGGTCGATTTGTGAGTGATGATTCTAGGAAGAAAAGTCCTCATTATAAAGCTTCTAAGGGACGGGACCAGACGGGTTCCATGAAAAATACGTATGATAAATTAAAGATCCAGATGTAACTTTATTAAGGACCTGGACAGATGAGAAGGCGGAAGAGACTGTTACCTCATCGTATCAATATGTGAACGAACTGACCACTCGTTTGAAAGCTGGATGGAAACTGGCAAATGATAATTTGAAACAAGCCAGGAAGAAACATGCAGCATATTTTAATAGGAAGGCAAAGGACAGGGAACTGGCAGTCGGAGAGAAGGTGCTGCTTCTACTACCCGGAAGCCAGAATAAATTACAAATTGGTTGGCAAGGTCCATATACGGTTCTAGAGAAGGTGTCTAGAACAAACTATAAAATTGACAAAAAGGGGAAGGAAAAAGTTTATCATGTAAACCTGTTAAAGAAGTATCTGGACAGACCACTCCAGGAAAGCACCCCTTTATTGACCTTGGCTATTGCAACCCAGATGCAAAAGGAACCACTCACCTCACATGAATACCCATTACATCCTTGTGAAACAGCAGCACAGGTAAAAGTCAGTAAGCACCTGACTAAAAACCAGAGGGAGAGAGTTCAACAAGTTCTGGAGGAACATACAGATGTATTAACAGATAAACCAGGCCATACAAATTTGCTACAGTATGACATGAAACTGGTAGACTCAAACCCAATCTGTATGAGAGCCTATTCTATTCCGTTCGCGAAGGAGAAGGCATTGAAGGAAGAAATAGAGTATTTGTTGAAGGAGGGGATTATTTCGCACAGTGAATCATCTTTTAGTTCTAGTGTCGTTTTGTTGAGAAAACCGTCTGGGGAACACAGACTGTGCATAGATTACAGGAAACTGAATGCTGTCACAGAAGGACAAGTGGATCCATTACCAGACACAAAACAGTTATTTGCCAGACTGAACAAGGCAAAATACTTTTCAAAGGTGGATCTTAGTAAAGGCTATTACCAGATCCCAGTGAAGCCTGAAGAGAGACCTTATTTGGCTTTTAGCACTTCGGATGGACATTATGAATTCAATATGCTACCATTCGGACTGAAAAATGCTCCGAGTGTGTTTTCAAGGATGATGCGAAAATTGTTGGATCCCCTGAATAACCCATGTATCACAAATTTCATGGATGATATTCTCGTCGCCACCGAGACATTTGCAGAACACATTGAAGCTCTGGAGATGTTGTTTGATAGACTTCGGGAGGCAAACTTAACTGCTAGGCCCACAAAATGTTGTATTGGATGCAAAGAGTTGGAATTCTTGGGACACACTGTATATCAGGGTAATATGACCCCTGATCCTAAGAACTTGGAAAAACTGCAGAGAGCACCTAGGCCGCAAACAAAAAAGGACGTGCGATCATTTGTGTCGTTATGCGGATTTTATCAGAAATACATCAAGAATTTTAACGCTATATGTGCTCCTCTGACTGATTTGACTCGCAAGGGACTTCCAGATAAAATTATTTGGACTGCACAATGTGAACTAGCGTTCCAAGAGTTAAAGGAAAAACTCACTAGCAAGCCTATTCTCAAACTGCCTGATTTGACACAGGACTTTGTCTTAAGAACCGATGCAAGTAATGTAGGACTCGGAGGGGCTTTGTTGCAAAGATCATCTTCACCTGATGGGGAACTGAAACCAGTCGCTTATGCAAGCCGCAAATTGAATAAGGCGGAACAAGGATACTCCACAAGCGAAAAAGAATGTTTAGCATTAATCTGGGCAATAAAGAAGTTTCAAATCTATCTGTATGGTAGGACATTTGTGGTGGAGACGGACCATCAGCCTCTCGTGTTCTTGTCTCAGGCTAAGCATGAAAACGCAAGATTGCTGAGGTGGTCTTTATTGCTTCAACCTTATCAGTTTAGTATCCAATATATCCCAGGCAAATTGAATGTCGGTGCAGATTTCCTCAGTCGGCACCCCTGTGATCAAAATTAGAGTAGTGGCAGACGTGAGGAGTAATTTTACCTATGTGTATCGCTGGTTTTGGAACTTGCCATAGGCATGTTTTCAAGTGGGGAGATGTGTAGTGAAATTGACAGAGATACAACGGTAAAATCCCTCCAAAGATAACATTTAAGGATAAAAACATAATGCGTAGGCTGCTGATGTACATGATCGCCTAGACCGCGGGTCATCATCCTCCATAATAATTGACTTGCTAGACAGGAGGGGAACGGCGGATCAAAAAGAAAAAAAAATATGACTGGAAAGGCTAAGGAGACGCAATTGGGGGGGAAACGGAGAAAAGTCACGTTTCCCAAGTTGACATAAAAAGTAAGCAACTCCACAGAAGGGACCCTAGATATGTTACGCCACAGTCATTTATTGGACGCTTTTGCGATACCAAGCTTTTGATTTGAATGGAGCGGTAAAACGCAGATGTTAGGAATATTACAAAAATTAAAAAGTAATTTTTTCTTAATATTAATGTTAGGAATATAAAAATTAGCTGGCCGGATGGCCTATTCTGAGCAGTGAACTAAGATGGTCTTAATTTTACAAACGGATAGATAATATTGAAGATAATGACAAAAGACAGTGTAGTTCACATCATCGACAGACTGTGTTGAATAAAAAAGTGTCGCAATTTGCACACAAAAACACGACCTTGGACGCAGGTGTTCAAATTTACTTAGTATGGAGGAGAGGGTTTTTGAGCGGTAGCTGTGTCTAAATATAACTTTTAACGACAAAATTTTGGAGGGGAGAGAAAGGTTGGTTCAAAAATCAAGCACATTTTTTTTTAGAAACACAAGTAGAGACGGACAGACTAACAGATAAACATCCATACTTGACTGAAGCATGACTGAAATGACTTTATGGTAGGAAATTTGAAATTTAAAATAAACCGAGGCAGTGATTGGCCACAGACAATCATATCATTAGCGCTCAGACGCGAAAGTGGGGCCATTCTTCAATAGTTGTTCAGTGATAGACACAGATTTTAAAGTGTGGTGATTCCATATGAAAGCAAGTGAAATAAATTTAGGGACGCCATACTATAGCCAGCAGCTCAGCTGAGTTTTGCTAGCAATTCTGTGTTATTTATTCATAATCTGGTAAGATTGAAATTATTTCCTTATATATTTTGAATATTGTTTCATGTTCGAGTGATTTGATACTGCCATATCGAAATCTAGCCTTACAAACAAGTAGGGATTTGCTCTAGACCCCCCGCCCTAGTCAGGGTCTAGGGACCAACAATGTACATAAACTCCAGCAAGGATTATGCAAGACAGATCAAGTGTTGAGAATAATGATACATATTACCTATCCTCTTTTAGGGCCGAAAACTAATAAACATTTTTCAGGATCTATAGTCTGGGAGGATCTATCTGATGTAAAACCACCATGGTAAATGTGCTGTTTGGTCAGAGAGATCTGACCTGTCTGTATGATGTGGTTGTTGTGTCACTGTTGTGTCCAGACGTGGGTAGAGAATAGATTTTGACACATGGCCCATACTTTGATTGCAGAGCTGCGAGTTTCTGTCGTCAACAAAGCAGGGTCTATTCAGTTGGTGACTTTACTCGAGTGTATCTGTGCAGTATTTGTGACAGAGACCACCATTATTGCCCGCCAGCACGGAGAGGTGGGACCACCTGATTTCAGCACCAGAGCGACAACTACCAGATGAGTGAGCCTCTGGTCTGCTGGACTTTCACCAACGCCCTTTAGTTACTAAGAACCCCATAAAGATTCCCACCATTTTCTGGACACTGTGTAGTCAATATAGACAGGTGTGATGAGGCCACCCCAACAGCACAAACAGTACTATCCTCCCAAGTAGATGAATACTAGAACATTTTAATAAAACTAACTAGTATAGTACATATATATGTACACTATTGCATTTATGATATAATATTCTATGCATTTCTTTTCATAATCTCTAAATCCTTTTAAGTTCTGGTCAACCTAAAAAATTGACACAGAACAAAATAAATGTAATATACTTATATCAAAAAATTTTACACACGTGAGTTAGTTCAGTGTATTTTAACATTTATTAATATTATTAGTCTTGTTAATATCTGTGGGTATATTTATAATCCATTACACCACACTACATATCATAACCCTAGACACTTTACGTAGCCACATTCATTAAAAAAAAAAATTAAGTGTGAGGTCGTAGTGGTAGCAAGAAAGGCCTTCTGACAATTCACCACTACATTTTATCTCAGGAGCCTTCACAGCTGGCCTCATACAATTTACATTTAGTAATAACACCATCATACAATACCATCAAACACCACTACAATATTGGGGTCTTGTCCAGGGATAATTAGCCCAACAGTAATATTAGGATCTCCTGGTGGGAGAAATAAAAGTAGGGAAATAAATTGTAAAATTTCCCTTAAAATTAAAAGTGTCCCTGCAGATAAAAGTTGGTGAATCTTCACAGCCAGTAATAATTAATTAGTTAACTGGTTAGTTAGAATTAGTTAGACTATAGTCATAAGAAGTACTTAGTGTATTTACTGGTTAGAGATTTAGCTTGTATATTATTATATTGTCTAAAAAGTATGGCGGAGCTGGCAAAATTTAGATCAGCTGCTGTGCTCACCGCGAAGGAGATGGGAATGGATGGTCAAATTTTAATTCAATACGTAACGACTGAATGTGATAAATATATTGAAAGGGAAGATAGAAAGGTAGCTGAAGAGAAGAGGTTACAAATTGAGGCTGATAGAGAAATTAAGAGGCTGCAGATTGAGGCAGAAAAAAAAGGTTGACTGCCGAAAGGGAGGCAGAAGAAAAACGACAGCAAAGGGAGGCAGAAGAAAAACGACAGCAAAGGGAGGCAGAAGAAAAAAGGTTGACTGCCGAAAGGGAGGCAGAAGATAGAAGGTTGCAGAGGGAGCACGAATTACGACTAAGGGAGCTGGAATTACAAGGCCCGGCCCCTGAAAATGGTGCCAGCCCTTTTGCCTCAGATGCTACGCCCAGTCTGGGAGCCTCAAACTCAGCTATGGGGTTTCATTTAGACCATTTTGTTGAGAAAGACGATGACATAGAGGGGTACCTAGGACGTTTTGAGTTATTAGCTACTACATATGGGTTAGAGAGAGAGAGGTGGAGTTTAAAGCTATCACAGGGATTGAGGGGTACTTCTTATGAAGTATTTGCTAAAATGAACAGGGAAGACCAAGACAATTATGACATGTTAAAGCAGGCTTTGTTATTAAGGTACGAGAAGAATGGTGAATTTTATCGTAAGAAATTTAGAAATGCTAAACTGTTGTCTGGGGAGACATACCACCAATTCTCTGCTAGACTAGAAACCTATTTGGAGAAATGGACGGCTCTGGGGAAGACCCAAGATCTTAAAGAAATGATCATGATTGAGCAATTGAGAGAGTCCATGGCTCCAGACATGAGAAAATTTCTCATGGAACAAGGTGCAGAGAAGTTGGGGGAAATTTTAAATGTTGCTGAGAGGTATCAGGCAGCTCAGGCAGAGGTAAGTGGTGCTAAGAAGAAGCACATAGACAATTTTAAAGCTCCACAGCAATTTAATAAATTTGATAATAGAGAGCAGGGAAATAAAGGTAGGACAAACTTTGAGCGGCCAAGAAATGACTATCGCGACAGAAACTCACAGTTCAATGACCAAAAGTTCAATGAAAGAAAACCGTTGAACCAAGGAAAAAGATGGTGTAAATGGTGCAAGAAGGATAACCATAACACCGAATTTTGTAGAAGGAAACCTTCAAACATTGCTGCAATGAAGTCGGGGACGCAAAGATTAAAGGTTAATCCTAAGGGACAACAGGAACCTTATCACCCCCCAGTTTGTGAGGATGTTATTTGTAATGGGGTCACCATAAGGTGCCTTTATGATACAGGTTTGGATTATGATTCAGTTGTGAAGTCTAGCCTAGTGGACCCAAGTCAGTATACCACAGAAACAGTGGAAATACAAGGGGCGACTAAGGACATACCACTCATGACACTTCCCATCGCAAGGATAACGGTGAAAACTCGCTATGTGGAAGGAGAAATCAGAGCAGCAGTGATAGATGAACCAATCTACCCTCTGATATTGGGGTGTAGATACGTCTTCTTGGGGAATCCCGAGAAACCTGTGATCATGGCGACAGTGCAGACCAGGTCACAGAAGAAGGAGGAAGAAGGTGAACCTATAAATGCTCATCCAGAGGAGATGAGGAAGGCGCAGGCTGAGGATAGGACACTCAAGCCCTGTTTTAAAAAATTGCCCAAATGCCACACACCTCCGAGCAAGGGGGAATATTTCATGAAGAACAAACTATTATACAGGAAGACAGGAACTAGATCCACTGGTCACGGACAGTTAGTTCTTCCCAAGATATATAGGGCAAACTTAATAAGGAGCTTACATGTTGGAAAAGATGGTGACCATGAGAAAGTCGGTACCATCTGCCAAAAGATTGCTCGAAGATACTATTGGCCCGACGTAAATGTCGATGTTGAAAACTTTGTAGAAGCATGTGGCGTATTTCATGAGGGAACACCCACAAAGGGAAAATATGTGCAGGACCTAGAAACGCCACGGGGCAACTTTAGGCCTGAAAGGAAAACTAATTATACTCGGGTAGACAAAGTGGAATGGGAGCCCCCTTTTCACACCCAGTCTTCACTTGAATGGATTAACATGGCCACTATGCGAAGAGTACAAAGAAGAAATTTTACCCAGGATAAGATGACAATCCCTCGGTCAGACTTATATAAACTGGAAGAACAGACAAGAGAGCGAAGATCTCTCATAAACAATCTTAAGTGGGGAGACAAACCCCAGAGAAAAATTGGTAGTGGTCGATTTGTGAGTGATGATTCTAGGAAGAAAAGTCCTCATTATAAAGCTTCTAAGGGACGGGACCAGACGGGTTCCATGAAAAATACGTATGATAAATTAAAGATCCAGATGTAACTTTATTAAGGACCTGGACAGATGAGAAGGCGGAAGAGACTGTTACCTCATCGTATCAATATGTGAACGAACTGACCACTCGTTTGAAAGCTGGATGGAAACTGGCAAATGATAATTTGAAACAAGCCAGGAAGAAACATGCAGCATATTTTAATAGGAAGGCAAAGGACAGGGAACTGGCAGTCGGAGAGAAGGTGCTGCTTCTACTACCCGGAAGCCAGAATAAATTACAAATTGGTTGGCAAGGTCCATATACGGTTCTAGAGAAGGTGTCTAGAACAAACTATAAAATTGACAAAAAGGGGAAGGAAAAAGTTTATCATGTAAACCTGTTAAAGAAGTATCTGGACAGACCACTCCAGGAAAGCACCCCTTTATTGACCTTGGCTATTGCAACCCAGATGCAAAAGGAACCACTCACCTCACATGAATACCCATTACATCCTTGTGAAACAGCAGCACAGGTAAAAGTCAGTAAGCACCTGACTAAAAACCAGAGGGAGAGAGTTCAACAAGTTCTGGAGGAACATACAGATGTATTAACAGATAAACCAGGCCATACAAATTTGCTACAGTATGACATGAAACTGGTAGACTCAAACCCAATCTGTATGAGAGCCTATTCTATTCCGTTCGCGAAGGAGAAGGCATTGAAGGAAGAAATAGAGTATTTGTTGAAGGAGGGGATTATTTCGCACAGTGAATCATCTTTTAGTTCTAGTGTCGTTTTGTTGAGAAAACCGTCTGGGGAACACAGACTGTGCATAGATTACAGGAAACTGAATGCTGTCACAGAAGGACAAGTGGATCCATTACCAGACACAAAACAGTTATTTGCCAGACTGAACAAGGCAAAATACTTTTCAAAGGTGGATCTTAGTAAAGGCTATTACCAGATCCCAGTGAAGCCTGAAGTGAGACCTTATTTGGCTTTTAGCACTTCGGATGGACATTATGAATTCAATATGCTACCATTCGGACTGAAAAATGCTCCGAGTGTGTTTTCAAGGATGATGCGAAAATTGTTGGATCCCCTGAATAACCCATGTATCACAAATTTCATGGATGATATTCTCGTCGCCACCGAGACATTTGCAGAACACATTGAAGCTCTGGAGATGTTGTTTGATAGACTTCGGGAGGCAAACTTAACTGCTAGGCCCACAAAATGTTGTATTGGATGCAAAGAGTTGGAATTCTTGGGACACACTGTATATCAGGGTAATATGACCCCTGATCCTAAGAACTTGGAAAAACTGCAGAGAGCACCTAGGCCGCAAACAAAAAAGGACGTGCGATCATTTGTGTCGTTATGCGGATTTTATCAGAAATACATCAAGAATTTTAACGCTATATGTGCTCCTCTGACTGATTTGACTCGCAAGGGACTTCCAGATAAAATTATTTGGACTGCACAATGTGAACTAGCGTTCCAAGAGTTAAAGGAAAAACTCACTAGCAAGCCTATTCTCAAACTGCCTGATTTGACACAGGACTTTGTCTTAAGAACCGATGCAAGTAATGTAGGACTCGGAGGGGCTTTGTTGCAAAGATCATCTTCACCTGATGGGGAACTGAAACCAGTCGCTTATGCAAGCCGCAAATTGAATAAGGCGGAACAAGGATACTCCACAAGCGAAAAAGAATGTTTAGCATTAATCTGGGCAATAAAGAAGTTTCAAATCTATCTGTATGGTAGGACATTTGTGGTGGAGACGGACCATCAGCCTCTCGTGTTCTTGTCTCAGGCTAAGCATGAAAACGCAAGATTGCTGAGGTGGTCTTTATTGCTTCAACCTTATCAGTTTAGTATCCAATATATCCCAGGCAAATTGAATGTCGGTGCAGATTTCCTCAGTCGGCACCCCTGTGATCAAAATTAGAGTAGTGGCAGACGTGAGGAGTAATTTTACCTATGTGTATCGCTGGTTTTGGAACTTGCCATAGGCATGTTTTCAAGTGGGGAGATGTGTAGTGAAATTGACAGAGATACAACGGTAAAATCCCTCCAAAGATAACATTTAAGGATAAAAACATAATGCGTAGGCTGCTGATGTACATGATCGCCTAGACCGCGGGTCATCATCCTCCATAATAATTGACTTGCTAGACAGGAGGGGAACGGCGGATCAAAAAGAAAAAAAAATATGACTGGAAAGGCTAAGGAGACGCAATTGGGGGGGAAACGGAGAAAAGTCACGTTTCCCAAGTTGACATAAAAAGTAAGCAACTCCACAGAAGGGACCCTAGATATGTTACGCCACAGTCATTTATTGGACGCTTTTGCGATACCAAGCTTTTGATTTGAATGGAGCGGTAAAACGCAGATGTTAGGAATATTACAAAAATTAAAAAGTAATTTTTTCTTAATATTAATGTTAGGAATATAAAAATTAGCTGGCCGGATGGCCTATTCTGAGCAGTGAACTAAGATGGTCTTAATTTTACAAACGGATAGATAATATTGAAGATAATGAAAAAAAAAACAGTGTAGTTCACATCATCGACAGACTGTGTTGAATAAAAAAGTGTCGCAATTTGCACACAAAAACACGACCTTGGACGCAGGTGTTCAAATTTACTTAGTATGGAGGAGAGGGTTTTTGAGCGGTAGCTGTGTCTAAATATAACTTTTAACGACAAAATTTTGGAGGGGAGAGAAAGGTTGGTTCAAAAATCAAGCACATTTTTTTTAGAAACACAAGTAGAGACGGACAGACTAACAGATAAACATCCATACTTGACTGAAGCATGACTGAAATGACTTTATGGTAGGAAATTTGAAATTTAAAATAAACCGAGGCAGTGATTGGCCACAGACAATCATATCATTAGCGCTCAGACGCGAAAGTGGGGCCATTCTTCAATAGTTGTTCAGTGATAGACACAGATTTTAAAGTGTGGTGATTCCATATGAAAGCAAGTGAAATAAATTTAGGGACGCCATACTATAGCCAGCAGCTCAGCTGAGTTTTGCTAGCAATTCTGTGTTATTTATTCATAATCTGGTAAGATTGAAATTATTTCCTTATATATTTTGAATATTGTTTCATGTTCGAGTGATTTGATACTGCCATATCGAAATCTAGCCTTACAAACAAGTAGGGATTTGCTCTAGACCCCCCGCCCTAGTCAGGGTCTAGGGACCAACAATGTACATAAGCTCCAGCAAGGATTATGCAAGACAGATCAAGTGTTGAGAATAATGATACATATTACCTATCCTCTTTTAGGGCCGAAAACTAATAAACATTTTTCAGGATCTATAGTCTGGGAGGATCTATCTGATGTAAAACCACCATGGTAAATGTGCTGTTTGGTCAGAGAGATCTGACCTGTCTGTATGATGTGGTTGTTGTGTCACTGTTGTGTCCAGACGTGGGTAGAGAATAGATTTTGACACATGGCCCATACTTTGATTGCAGAGCTGCGAGTTTCTGTCGTCAACAAAGCAGAGTCTATTCAGTTGGTGACTTTACTCGAGTGTATCTGTGCAGTATTTGTGACAGAGACCACCATTATTGCCCGCCAGCACGGAGAGGTGGGACCACCTGATTTCAGCACCAGAGCTACAACTAACAGATGAGTGAGCCTCTGGTCTGCTGGACTTTCACCAACGCCCTTTAGTTACTAAGAACCCCATAAAGATTCCCACCATTTTCTGGACACTGTGTAGTCAATATAGACAGGTGTGATGAGGCCACCCCAACAGCACAAACAGTACTATCCTCCCAAGTAGATGAATACTAGAACATTTTAATAAAACTAACTAGTATAGTACATATATATGTACACTATTGCATTTATGATATAATATTCTATGCATTTCTTTTCATAATCTCTAAATCCTTTTAAGTTCTGGTCAACCTAAAAAATTGACACAGAACACAATAAATGTAATATACTTATATCAAAAAATTTTACACACGTGAGTTAGTTCAGTGTATTTTAACATTTATTAATATTATTAGTCTTGTTAATATCTGTGGGTATATTTATAATCCATTACACCACACTACATATCATAACCCTAGACACTTTACGTAGCCACATTCATTAAAAAAAAATTAAGTGTGAGGTCGTAGTGGTAGCAAGAAAGGCCTTCTGACAATTCACCACTACATTTTATCTCAGGAGCCTTCACAGCTGGCCTCATACAATTTACATTTAGTAATAACACCATCATACAATACCATCAAACACCACTACAGGAAGGAGCGAAGCTCCTGACCGGGTTGGAAGGAAAGTCCTCAGGTTCCCCAGCCTCGCAATGACATGTCATTGGGCCGAAGGGCTGAAAGCCCAAGTGCCGCTGGTTAAGGAAAAAAAAAGGAACACAACTGCAACGTATATCGAGGACTCCCTTAGTTCTATTGTGTTTTAGTCTCCCCAGACGCCCCCACCTCTACAGAACCACATGTGACAATTTATTAGCATACAGTTTAAAAAAAAAGATGAAGGCTAGACCATTGATTTTCAGGCCGCAGAACATGGCACATCTTCTAAAAGGACGAGCTGTATTTGTGATTCTGGAGAATAGTTTTCAAACCCAGAATTAGTTCACAACCAGGTTTTATTTTATAATTTTTTTTTTTAAGCATAATGACAAGTTGGAAAAACCATAATTTGTAGACTAGAAGATTTTTTAACTTAAAAAAAAAATACACACACTCATCCATACTCGTTAAATTATGGGGAAACAAATTTTTCTCCTCAGAAAATGGTTTCTTGTAAAGCCATTTATGATTAGCAATAAACTATGTGAAGCTAAGAATCAAACGCAGAAACTGAATTTATTATCATCTTCAGTATCAGGACGGGAAGCAACTTGTCTCTCTGGTAACTAGGAAACAAGAGTTGGCATCATCATGCAAGAGTCCTGACAATAAATAAAAGTAGTTTTTGACACATTAAGAAGACTATCAAAACCCCAACAGCCCAGGGTAACTGTCATAGAAGATAGCAATGGGGCTCTGCTCAATGAAAAAACAGCTGTAATGAGAAGGTGGACAGAATATTGTAAAGAATTATATAACTGTAAACTTGACACTGACTTAGGCATATTAAACAACATTAAGTGCGAAAACAGAGAACTCGGAAATGCAGCAATACTACGGGAAGAAGTGGAAGAGGCTATATGTTCGATGAAAGGAGGGAAGTCACCGGGTGTGGATAATATCCCAGCAGAGCTCTTGAAATATGGAGGACCAGATATAGTAAAAAACATGACAACAATTTGCCAGAAGATATGGAGTACAAAAAAATGGCCAAAAGAATGGACGCAGTCATTAGTAATACTGCTTCCAAAGAAAGGAAATCTAAAAATGTGCAAGAACTACAGAACCATTAGCCTTATTAGTCATCCAAGTAAGGTGATGTTAAGGATACTTTTGAACAGAATAAAACAGAAATCAGAAGAAATCTTGTCAGAGGAACAGGCTGGCTTTAGACCAAAAAGAAGTACCTCAGAACAAATCTTCAATATTAGATTACTGATCGAAAAACATCTCCAGCATCAACATGATTTATACCATAACTTCATCGATTTCACAAAAGCCTTCGATCGAGTCTGGCATGAAGGTTTATGGCAAATAATGAGAAAATTCAATTTTGATACCAACATCATAGATATCATTGAAGCACTATACAAGGACGCAAGCAGTGCTGTTTTTGCAAGCAATGACATTGGAGAATTTTTCAAAACAACTGTAGGAGTTCGCCAGGGATGTATCCTGTCACCAGTGCTCTTTAACATTTATCTAGAACATATTATGCAGGAGGCTCTCTACGATTATAAATCAACCATATCGATTGGAGGCCGACCTCTGTGTAATCTACGTTTTACTGATGATATTGATCTGATAGCTGGAACAGAATCAGAACTTCAAGACCTTACCTCTAGACTGGAGAAAGTAACAAGAACATATGGGATGGAAATTAATATAGAAAAAAGCAAGATATTGGTGAATAGCCATAAGAAACATGTTCCGACCAACATTACGTTAAATGGGCAAACGTTAGAAGAAGTTAACACCTTTAAATATCTCGGGTCCACTATATGTAGTGATGGAAGATCAAATAAAGAAATCAAGACAAGACTTGAGATGGCCTCAGCTGCCATGACAAGGTTGAATGTGATCTGGAAAAGTAACATCAGTTTTCCTGTGAAGATCAAATTATACAAATCACTTGTATTATCTATTCTCTTGTATGGGTGTGAGGGCTGGACACTCACTGCAGATACGGAGCGAAGGATTCAGGCTTTCGAGCATAAATGTTATAGAAGAATTTTGCGCATTTGCTATAAAGAGCACAAAACAAATGTCTATGTTAGAGAGAAGATAAACACCTATGCAGGCCATCAAGAACCACTTTTGTCAATAGTGAAACGTCGAAAGCTTGCCTGGTTTGGGCATGTAACTCGTCATGACTCCCTTTCGAAAACGATCCTCCAGGGAACAGTCGAAGGTAAACGGAGAAGAGGAAGGCAAAGAAAATCCTGGGCTGATAACATCAAAGAATGGGCAGGACACGGTTTCTCCACACTTGTACGCATTGCTGAGAATAGAGAGCAGTGGAGGACCCTGTCTGCTGATGCTTCCACCATGGCACCCCCTACGACCCATGACGGGTTATGGGTTGAGAGAGAGATGAGATGAGTGACTCTTGAACACCAACAATAAAAAAATAAAGTGGCTCCAGAATTGATGAGTGTAACTGTGGCACCAATAAAATGAACAACTACTGCAAAGGTGTCCAACATAAGAGAAACATAGAAAACACAAATGGCCATCACCAGTGCAATTCCTTGACAAAACTCTCGTCTTTGTTGTCCATGATCCCCATCGAGGCCAGCTCCTTGATATGGAGATGGGGCTCAAGTACAGCCATCAGCGGCCGAAAAACCAAGACTGGCCAGGCCCTCCTACACTGGAGCAAGACCACAGTCTGCCCTAGCAAGTCAAGGTGCTGAAGACGGAGGCAACCAGCCAAGAGGCGCACCACAGCAATCAGGATGCCACGCACATGCGCTATGGAAGTATGCCTATATCTGCAAAACGTTATGGCACTCGCCTTGTGACGGACACCCAGGCAGGCGCAGTGCCGGGCCCTCTGCCTCGAAAGGGCCCAACCCCAACTACTGGGGGTCCTTCTCAATTGCCCCGTGGAGCCAGGAGGCATGAGAATAGAGCTACTGGCCAAGCAAAACAAAGACCACTTAAAATAATGCACTGGAATGCTGAAGGCGTCAACAGTAAAAAAGACGGCTACAGCAAAAAACTACAGCTCGAAAATATCTTGAATGAAGAGCAAGTAAATGTATGTTGCTTGCAAGAAACCCACCTCAACAAGGACATAGCCTTCAAAATCAGAGGCTACCAGTGCTACCGATCTGACCGTCTGTGGCCTAATGGATATGAACGCAGTTTCATAATCCAGATATACCAGGTTCGAAACCTGCTGCAGGCGGTTTGGTAACAGATCGCTTTGTGTGGATTTTTAACAATGGTATAAGCGCCGTACCGTTCAGAAAGCAATGGCAAACTACTGAATTGTTGATGGAGTGTCCAATGAAATGATTAAGAACTTGGGAACCGCAGCAAAAACAAAGCTGCTGCAGATCTTCAATATCTGTTGGAACTCAGGCAGAGTTCCACAGACCTGGACGGGAAGCAATCATGATACCACTCCTAAAACCAGGAAAAGACAGTTCCACGGCCTCCAGCTACAGACCAATCAGCCTTACAAGCTGTCTCTGCAAAACAATGGAACGTATCATCAACCTCAGTCTACAGTGGTACCTTGAAAGTGAAAACCTTCTTGTACCACAGCAGGCGGGCTTTAGGCAGTATTACTCTACCGAAGATCAGGCAACTTACCTTTCCCAAGAGATTGAGGATGCGTTCCAAGATAAGAAACTGGTACTAGCAGCATGGATAGATCTAAGGAAAGCATTTGACAAGGTTTGGAAAGAAGGGCTTCTGAAGAAACTGAGAAATTGTAGAGTGAATGGTAAGATGTACAAATAGGTGAAAGCATTCTTGCATAACAGAAGAGCCCGAGTACAACTAGATGGCCTCAGGAGTAAGAAAATTCTACTGCGTCATGTTGTCCCTCAGGGAGGGGTTCTGTCCCCCACACTTTTCCTAGTCTACATCAACGACCTGGTTGCTGAACTACCACATGGAATGAAAGTGGCAATGTATGCTGATGACCTGGTAATATGGTGCACAGATGAACATGCAACAGTGGCCACCAAACTGCTACAAAGAGCTATAGGTGCCTTAACCTCATGGGCAAATAGATGTTGTGTCAGCATCAACATAGACAAGTGCAGCACTAGCTCTTCACCCTCTCTCCCAAACAAAAAGCTGGTGTCATCAAGATAAATGAAGAGCTCCTGAGAGAAGATAAACAACCCACCTATCTCGGAGTTACATTTAATGATATGCTGACATGGAAGCGGCACATCAACAAGGCAGTAACAAAGGCCAGGAGAAAGTTAGCCATCCTGAGAAAACTAAGTGGAACCACGTGTGGAGCCAGCGGGAAAATACTTAGTAAAGTTTACCAGCAGGGCATACGACCACACCTGGAATATGGGTCAGCTGCGTGGTGTCCAGCATCAAACACCACATTACAAGAGCTAGATAAGGTGCAAAACCAGGCGCTTAGGGTCATCACGGGAGCAATGAAATCAACGCCTATAGTGGAGATGGAGAAAATGGGGAGGATACAAGCACTGAGAGAACGCAGAGACACGAAAGTGCTAACACAGGCAGAAAAGTTCCTCTGTATGCTGAGCCATCCAATGAAGGACAGATTCCAAAACCTAGCAATGAGGCGATTGAAAAGAAGCAGCTTTATCCACCAGGCCAAACGATTTCGTAGACAAACCTCAGACCTGCCTGAAGTTAACAGTCCCCTAAAGTCTGTGCCAGAACAAACCCCTTGGAGAGAGGAGACTGGACTACCAGTACACATCCAGACAAAAGTGAAAGGAATATTCGACAGGGATGAACAGAACAGCGTGCAACGTAGGACAGTCACTCTCAGTTTCCTGGATGATGAATACCCACAGGACCTCTGGGTCCGAGTATACACGGATGGGTCAGCACAGAATGCTGTAAAGAATGGAGGAGCAGGAGTGTACATAGAATACTCAAACAACACTAGAGATACGGTCAGAGTACCAACGGGGAAATTCTGTAACAACTATGATGCAGAAGTCCAGGCAATTATGAACTACAAAAGACAGTGAAGTTTATACAAGAAACAACATTGCAGATATAGACAATATATTTTAAGCGAACGAAAGAAGAAAAAGAAGTCGTCCATGATTTAGAGCCATACAATAGAATCTCCTTGATATAGGAGTTGAAGATTCCGGTTTTTGTGTTGGACTTGATTGTCTTTGATTTCTAAATATTTGCCAACGCAGTGAAATCTTCTCTTGCCTTCTTATCCTTATTTGAAATAATTGTCTGTGCCTTCAGCTCTATACACTGCTGCCAAAATAATATGCATTCGTTCCCATCTTGCCATGTAGGGATGTTTTTTCCAAGTGCCGTCTTCCTACATTCATTCTCATAATCTTTGTATTTTCTCACTTTATACTCTCTGTATTTTCTCACTTTATTCTCATAATCTTTGTATTTTCTCAGTTTATTCTCATAATCTGTGTATTTTCTCTCTTTATTCTCATAATCTGTGAATTTTCTCGGTTTATTCTCATAATCTTTGTATTTTCTCACTTTATTCTCATAATCGGTGTATTTTCTCACTTTATTCTCATAATCTGTGTATTTTCTCACTATTGTCATAATCTGTGTATTTTCTCACTTTATTCTCATAATCTGTGTATTTTCTCACTTTATTCTCATAATCTGTGTATTTTCTCAGTTTATTCATAATCTGTGTATTTTCTCGGTTTATTCTCATAATCTTTGTATTTTCTCACTTTATTCTCATAATCTTTGTATTTTCTCACTTTATTCTCATAATCTTTATATTTTTTTACTTTATTCTCATAATGTTTGTATTTTCTCACTTTATTCTCATAATCTGTGTATTTTCTCACTATTGTCATAATCTGTGTACTTTCTCACTTTATTCTCATAATCTGTGTATTTTCTCACTTTATTCTCATAGTCTGTGTATTTTCTCACTTTATTCTCATAATCTTTGTATTTTCTCACTTTATTCTCATAATCTTTATATTTTTTTACTTTATTCTCATAATCTTTGTATTTTCTCACTTTATTCTCATAATCTTTATATTTTTTTACTTTATTCTCATAATGTTTGTATTTTCTCACTTTATTATCATAATCTTTATATTTTTTTTTTTTTTTTTTTTTTTTTTTTTAAATTGGGTATAAAATGGACAAATGGAAAATTCCTGGGGGACCTGGATTTCGCAGATGATGTAGCATTCTTAAGTTCAACACCAAGACAATCCCAAGAAGCAATAAATAATTTGTGTCATCTCTCGGTTAAAATTGGTCTCCAAATAAATGCCTCTAAAACTAAAGCTATGAACTTTTCTAACGAGACCTTTGATATCATCTTGAACGGGGGAAAAACTACAGAAAGTTGAAAGTTTCAATTATTTAGGCAGTAAAATGACTCAGGATGGTGACACAACAAGAGAAATCCATACTAGAATTGCTTTGGCAGCTAGCGCCTTCAATAGATTATCTAACATTTGGAAATTACGATCATTGAATATACATACCAAGCTTCGTCTGTTTAATTCAAATGTTATCTCAGTGTTAACATACGGCTGTGAGAGTTGGAAAATAACAAAATCATTGGAGAACAAGCTGAATACATTCGAGAACAAATGTCTTAGAAAACTCATGAACATCAGTTGGAAAGAATTCAAGACTAATCGACAAATAAGAGAAGACTCTAGGCAGAAATATGTCTCCGACTATATAAGGAAAAGACGATGGTCATATATCGGTCATGTCCTACGAATGCAAAACAACAGAATACCACTACAGGCGCTCACTTGGGTTCCTGAGGGTAAGCGGAAAAAAAGGAAGACCAAAAGAAACACTCAGAAGAACAATAATAAGAGAAGGAAGAACGTTGGGCTAAATAATGTGCAAGAGCTAAGAGGAGTGGCGTCACAACGAACAACCTGGAGAGCACTGGTTTCTGCCTTATGCGCCGTGTTTGGCGCTTAAAGAATTTATTATTATTATTATTATATTTTTTTACTTTATTCTCATAATCTTTGTATTTTCTCACTTTATTCTCATAATCTTTATATTTTTTTACTTTATTCTCATAATCTTTGTATTTTCTCACTTTATTCTCATAATCTTTATATTTTTTTACTTTATTCCCATAATGTTTGTATTTTCTCACTTTATTATCATAATGTATTTTCTCACTGTATTTTCAGAATCTTCGTATTTTCTCACTTTATTTTCATAATCTTTGTATTTTCTCAGCTTATTCTCATAATCTG